>CACVKI010144087.1:4907-22148 GCA_902732785.1 Trichogramma evanescens
TGAAATTTTCAGGATTTTCATTTTTCAATGTACTCTTCAAGAGTACATACTTTGTTTCAATTCCATTTTTTGAACTATCAACTCTTTTGTGATATGACCCATATATATATACGAATACGTACTCTGCGATCGAGTGAGAGTATTTGACAATTAAATAAATACTAAATTCGCACAAAAGCCACAGTAGTGATCGAGCGTTCAAAAGCCGCAGTCTCGTGACTTTTTATTTTCGCTTCTGGATTGAAATAAATAAAAACGAAAACGTTAACGCACAGATATATATCCGTGAGAATAAAAGTTACCGAAAAAAAGAGTAGCCGTTGTTCGACGGGGATGCGCACACACATACACGCTCAGCCACACACACACACACACACACACATCGGAGCAGTAAGTGGATTTCTCGGCTCGCTACACTCGCTCGCGCTACTACTGCGACATAGCATTGCACTAACCTATCCACCCTCGCAGTAACTACCCTTTCTAAATTGACTCATCGCTGCGAATTAGGAGGAAGTCTACTTTGCTACTGCTGGAAGGGACACACCAGCTTTCTCTCCCTCTCTCTCTCTCTCTCTCTGAACTATTTATTTATCGACTCGCATGGCCACTGCCGCGAGATTCTAATCCTTGGAAATGCTCCAGCGGCTAATCGCTATGCCATTCGGCACACGCGTATGCAATGGACCAAAATAGCAGATGATACTAGGATTTTCGATTGTACAGTGCGGCAAACAGAAAGAGACAGAAAGAGCGAAAGAGAGAGAGATTGTTTGAGTATTTTTTCAGGGATTTGGAGCTTTTGATAGTACCGGATTTGCCTTACGTATGTCTGCACGAGAAAAAAAGCAGCTTTTTTAACGATACCTTTCAATGCCCGCTCTAAATGGATGTTTTTCACATGTATTCAATATATACATATATATTCGACGTTTGTTAATGCACCCGACAAATAACTAGTAAGGCAAGTTTAAAATTTATCATTATCTCGCGTATCGATGGCCTGCAGATAAGCAAACATTCGATTTTTCTCTTTGTTTAAACTCCGCTGCTGCTGTTGCTGCTCCGCTTTATAGTATCTGCCGCTTCATTTGAGCAAATACAATATTAATAACACCATCGAGGGCCGCCTCTCGGATAACAATGAAGTGGACAATAATAACGGCCGAAAAGTACTAAAATGTCCGCGAGCCAAGCGAGAGAGAGAGAGAGAGAGAGAGCTTGCGCACTGTTTCCACAATGGATTATTATCGTTATTATTATGATTATTCGTCGGTGAGTTTGCGATTTGTACTGCAGCTCGGGACGACTATAAGGACACGCGCGCTTACAGCGCCACACACAGCCTGCTAGCTGCAAGCATGCACTGTCCCTTATGTTTACAAATGCGTTCGAGCTGTGTACATTGTTCAATTTATTGCATCGTCGGTGTTACACGCTGCAGCCGTACACGTACGCGCCATTCGTTTTCCTGCAGCTACGTGTAATCTATGGATATATTTTTAAATGTCGTCTTTTTTTAAGGCGAATTAATGCTCGTTAAATTTTCGGACACGTGCACGTTCCTATGTACAACAGTTGTATTATCGTAAGATTTAAATATGCGTACGGCTACGAAATGTACAACCAAAGATTCGATAAAAAAATTTCACCATTTGCAGCTCTCTATCTGCACTCCCTCGTTCTGTCTTGAACATATGTTGTCAACGTACGTTATCGTGGTCAAGCAAATCAATCGTGCAGTGCCTGCTTGGCGCAATGCCTTTGATCATCGACAATTATCATGTGTAATGCGTGTATAGATATATACTGATTCAATACTCAGGAAGCTGCTCTTGCGGTCGTCCCTGCAGAGTAGTGCATCGTGTGTATAGGCGCTTTATTAGTGTACACAACGATGGAAGTTGACTGGCATCGTAGTGCAGTAAACTCGCTTGCTCATTTCCATCTCTGCGACAGTTCGAAAGCAAATGTAACGTCCTTTGTTCTGGCAATACGTGTATCGGATGCGGCGTTGATGATACTCGAGAATTGATTTATATTTCTTTCTCTCGACAAGTCTACGTAGACGACGTGCGCTTCATTGTCATGGCTACTGTGCGCGCGCGCGTGTGTGTGTGGTAGGCTCTAGGACATCGGAGCGGAAAATGTCTGCGAAAAAACTGATACGGAATATTACGTATGCTACTCTCGAGCGTCCAGTCCGCAGACAGAAGCTCCGCGTATATATAGTTGTAAATCACGTCTGTCGGACTTATATGCGTGTGCCTACGTGTGTGTATGTGCGCGTGTGATGTACGAGCTGCGCTGCACACTGCAGCAAAATACGCACGGAATATTGCACGAGAAAATAAGCAGACCTGCTTACGAACGAATTTATACCGTTTTCTTCAACTACTAGGGACTCGTCTCTTCTCTTGCTCTCTGTCTCTCTATCTTTTTTTTGCTGTTGGCCTGTTGTTGGCGAAAGCACGAGAGAACGAGAGAACAGAGGGGTAAGAACTTGACGTATTTATGTCTTTTTGCGCAAGAGATTGTGTGCCCAGTGCTTTAGCTCGGGAAGAGGGTTGATGCTTTCATCGAGACTATAGCATAAAGCGATTATGATTTGTGCTTTGTGAATTGCCAAACGCCGAGAGACGAGAGAGGAGAAATTTTCCGAAACTTTTCCTCGACACTCACGCTTTTTGCCTCGAGAGTACAGCGACGCGCTAGCGAGCGAACGAGGCGAATGCGTCATACCTACCTCGTATTATAAGCTGTAACTCTTGAAAGCGTGTGAGTGAGTGAGTGAGCGAGTGAGAGCAGCTGCGCATGAAAGTACCCGGTAGCTCGTGGTGCTGTAGGGTAATAAGCACCGCAGCGCGACAAATGACTGACAAATGCAGACAATGAAATGGAATTCAAGCGCAGAAGTGATGGATAAATACATGGGAGCAAGTCTCCGCACAAGAGACCGTATAAAGTCGAGGTTGGGTCCAGTATATTTCAAGTGACTTTGCTGTAATGTGTCGCATTAACAACGTACGAAAGACGCAATATATATATTTTAATGAAAACCTATTGATTTATTATGCGAGTGGGAATTTTTCATTCGAAAAATTCGAGAAATTCAAATTAAACGTCGCGCGCACACGTGCTGGCGCATATTATAGCGAACAATAGTACAAAATACGCGGGGGTAAACAACCGCATGGCACAATACGTCACGGCAAATATTATACATAGTCATGTCTCTTGAATCAGAAACCAATTGTACGTGCGCCACCACGGAAGATACCGAAATTAATATGTCTTCTATTGTATCAATTGAATTCCCGAGTAGGTACAATATGTTACGGTTTCCCATATAACCTGCACCCATATATTACGTGTTATCGATCTACAACCCTCAAAAAAACCATCGACCACTTATACAATGCATTCAATAATGGGTATGAATTTAACCTTTACGTATGAACTGATTTCTGTTCCTTACTTCGCTGTGTACGACCTGTATTACTAAAAAAATTCCAGGGCATTGTGCTTTTCGTGAACATTTAAAACACCGCACGGTTCGATTAATGTTAGTCATTCTCGTACTTATTATAAAGTAGAAACAACATTATAATTCCAAGATGGTATTACATACACCGCGATGGCGAAAGTTACACTCGGCGGCGCGAGTTTAACATGAGCAAGACAGAGAAATGCTTAGTGTAACTTTGTTATCTCGCGTTTCTGCTTGCCCCTTTCCCTTAACTCTTCCCGTGCGTGTGTATATGTATATATAAACGCACCGGCTGTGTATATAGCACGTCGACAGATGTAGTTAAATTTGCTTTAATTAGATTTTGCCCAAATTTCCAAAGTTAAATTGATGATGACGCGCCTATATAAGGGACTCGAGCCTCGCGCACAAAACACATGTACACGTTATCCGAAAGGATACTGATTCGATTCTGTTCACCAGAGTATGATATTCCGCAGAAAGAGACGCTCTCCGCTTTCTGTATCAAATTGATAACCTATATTTTGTAAGTTAATATTGTATGTATAAAGCGGATGCTAACGGTGACACTCGTCATCCCTTATCGGAATTTTTTTGGTTCAAGCCATCACCAAGTGAAAGAAATAGGACAGACAGTTTAGATTACTTGAAGATAAAGCGTTAACAGTTGCATGCTGGAAGTAAAATGGTACAACGTGACGACGGTAACGAATGAGAAATAAATATTGTGTCTAGGATAATTAAGACAAGACAGGCTGAGATATTACTCCGTGCATATTTGAGGACTGAAAATAAGAAAGAGAATTTAAGAATTCAATTATTAAAAGTTACCACGAAGTCATTTTTTTTTCTTCTCACTGTGCAACAATTTTTTGCCGGATATTTATACGTATAAATATTGTGGAAAAAGGTTCATATTAAACGCCGTTAAAAATTATTTACGAGCGTATTTTCGTATAAATTATTGAGTTTTTATGGAAAAAATTTACGTTTCGTACCATATATACCCGCCTCGAGATGAACGATCCAGCGAGAAAATAGTTCGTATGCAAAAAACTTTTTTGAAGATATCACAAAAAAAAGTTTCACGTGCGGGAGAGAGAGATGAGGATTGAACAACGAGTATAGAGCAGAGCTACAGCGTAAAATAAATAAATGAACAAAGGCAACCAAACAGCAGCAACAAGCTATGAGATGCAACCGACGATGATAGCCCAGGCAGCAACAGCAGAGCCAGCATCACGGTAAGAGCAACGAAGCTTTTCTCTCTCCCTCTGTTCGTTTTATATAGTATCAGGTTCTCCCGAAAAATTCACGTGGGCGTGAAGGGAGAGAGAGAGAGAGAAAGAGAGAGAAAAAACAGCAAAAAAAGGTGCACTACCTCGTGTGTATTGTCTGTGTGTGTGACCAGTGGGTTGTTGTTTCACACAGATACACGTGCCAGCGCATATGTATGGTATGAAACGCAGCATCAAACGAATTGTTCGGCCATGCATGTGTACGTGTTATAACTGTATACGTAGAGGGAACAGGTAAATAAAACCGAATTGGATGAAAAAAAAAGAGAGAGAGAGCAAGAAGCAAAAAAAATATTTGACCCCCGCTGCTGCGACGCACAAGCACGAAAAGTACAGAAAGAGCTCATTTTCATAATCTCGCGATAAGTCTAATATATGCGAATATGAATGCGAATTAAAAATCAGCGCGCAGTTGTATATCTGCTACTGCTGCTTCTGCTGATGATGATGACACGATTAACGTGATCCCTTTCGCCCAGAGGGAGATTCGCGAAACCAAACGAGGTAATCCATACACACGCACGGATGAAATATTGAACGAGAGAGAGAGAACAAGTCTGGTTGGCCTGACTGATAAAGCTGCCACTCGTGGAACGCTACCACTGCTATATAAGCCAAATGATGGCGTAGAGAGAGAGAGAGAGAGAGAGAGAGAGCAAGAGAGAAATAGAGCCTACCACGCATACATATATACCCAATCCATTGCCGTGTACCCACATACAGCCGAAGAGGCTCCAGTGCAATCAACGTAGCATTCGATATAGCCAAACCAAACGAGCGCGAGAGATAGAGGGAGATAGAGAAAGAAAAGCGTTTTAGCTGAAGGATGAGACGAGAGTTGGAACATATCAGACACACACATAGAGACACACACACGTACGCATACTCAAATACTAGGCACCCGGAGCTTTCGAATCGATACTGTTTTGCTCTGCTCCGGGATGCAGTTTTTGTTCTCCTAGCCGAAAAAAAACTTGTTTTTCAATCGAACGAGACTCCTCGCATACGTGCACGCGTGCGCTCGCAACGCGGAAGTGAAAAATATAGACGTTTTTTTTTTCGCGAAAGCGCTGTCCCTGCCCACTGCACACACGAACCCGCAGAAGTAGGGCTCGGAAACGATGACATCTGATGAATTTATGCTATATACCGGAGATAGTTGAATAACGCCCGAGCAAACGCGTATCGACAGGCTAACTAGTTACACGCATTGGAATATGATTTGTCTCGGGTGGCCATGCAGCAGTGCTCTCGTTGCGTTTTATTTTTTTATTCACCGTCTCGTTCCAGAAACAGAAACTCCCTGTCAATTTATATTGAGATCGAAGTGAATCACCATTCTTATGACGGATTTATGACGCTGCTTTTTTAAATATAGCCCACCAATTTATAGTGCTTTTATTCGTAGGACTTCTAGCCTCTTTCACTATACATATGCATCAGGATCGTATTGCAGTTACATGCAAATAGAAGCAGCAGCTGTGTGGGTCGAACTGGAATTAGTCCGGCACACACGCGCACACACATACACACACATGCTTGAGAAAACAGTATCAGCTAAGTACCCTGGTACATATATATCGGGTGCAGCGCGCCAGCCAGGGTATCGATAGATATATCGATCGGAGCTGTCAAAACGTTAATGCAGGCTAATGCAGCCCGGGGCAGCCCTCGTGCATGCGTGTGCATTAGCAGTTTGGCTGCATTAAAGATGCGATAAGCTCTATTGGCTATATACAGCCGCTATAGTCTGCTTACCTGTGTATAGCCCCCTGTCCACCCGCCTGCGTCCGACTGTCCACACAGCTTTGGCTTGCGGTCAAAACTCACAGTAGGAAGGGATCGAAAGTAGCTTTTGGCTTTTTTTTCCCAGCGCAGATCGCATATGCTCTCAAGAGTGCTCTTATGCTCGAGCAGCAGCAGCAGCAGCAGCTTGGCGCGGGTATCGTTTTAGCCGGCATAATCTTATTAAAGACTAATGTCGGCGCTTATGTAAAAATACAAAATAAATTAATCTGCTCTCGCGAGTATTATAATTTTATAACTCCACTCTCTCGGATTGTGAATTTTGAATAAGCTCGTCGAATGAATAGTAGTATATAGCTCGCTGGCCTTAACTTGCAGCAGCAGTACGAGAGCTGCTAGCGAGAGTGCTGTTTCTGCTGAAGCTATCGGATATGGTAATAGCGCCAAGTGCGTAACATCCATATCCAACCAGTGACCCGAAAACCATCAAGCAATGAGTTTCAAACCTCGATATATACGTATTCGACTCTGATACTAGCTTCTGTATTGCGCTGCGCGCGCGCGTACAAAGAAACACGCGATATGGAATTTACGCGCGAATATAGTAGGCTCTCTATAAAGTCCGTATCGCGTGTGTAACCTCGAGGTATAGATTGAAAATTTCGGAGATTATGCCAGAGAGAGCGAGTCGTATATAGAGGTACTGAAATATATCGTGAATATGCATCGCCGATCTATGAATAATATAACAAGCAGCGGCGGAGGCGCGTGTATGGATGATCTTTATTAAAACTCGTCTGCTGCGAGCGTCCGCGGCTATTTTTTTTTTTGTTATTGTCAAAAATTCACGCCCCAAGCATTTCAAAGACGGTTTACGCACTGCTATGTGTGCGTGTCTATACGTACATATAGATGAATGGTAGAGGAGCTTTGGTAGTGCGCTCGATCGAAGGCACTTAGTCCGACTAGGAATCGAAATTGCTGAACAAGAGCAACGAAGCGGCTCTGTGAACGCGCGCGGCGTGTGTCCTTCGCCATATGTATTAGACATTGCGAATTCCCAACGCGCCACACATCCATTATATGAGTAATACGTATAACCAGTCAGTCACACAAGTCTCTAAAGGTACATACGCGTATATAGAGGATATAGACATGTAGAGAGAGAGAGGCGGAGAGTCGATGGGGGACTTTGAGGTGTAGTAGCACACATACTGAGAGCTAGGCTGAGAGACTGTGTGTGTGTGAGAGAGAGGAGAGAGAGAGAGAGAGAGATTCGAAACTGGCAATTAGCATCGACATTTTGCGCCTTGGAGTCGAACAAACGCGCGCAATTAGACGCCACTGAGAGAAAGAGCGAAGCCCGAGGGAACTTGATCAATGCAGGATGTGAGTGAGCTCAGCGCCACGCGCATACGCACACACATACACGGTCATACACTCATACACACATAAAACACAATGCGAGGACTAGTATAGCGCGGGGATGATAACTCTCTGAATGGAAAGGACAAGTACAAAGTCTGGGGGCAGGAGAAAAAAATGTTATTGGAAGTGAGAGAGCGTGTGTGTGCGTGTGTGTCCAGTTGAAAAGGGGTCGTTGGTCGACTTGAGGGCGTAACCCCGAAAGGTTTGCAGTTAAAAGTGATATAGGTTTAAGCACAGCTTAAAAACCTACCAGAAGCGGCCCTGACAAAAAAAAAAGATTGCTGGGCTTTTTTCATGAGACAGATACGATAAAATATTTTTCTCCGGGTCTGTTGTTATATACCTATGCTAGGACGAGCAGCTCAAATCCACGTTGGTTTTCATCTTTTTTCATTCATCATCTCGTGGCGGCAACCTCAAACTGTATAAATGAAAAGATCGCGTATCAACTATATATGCAGCCGGGAGCATCGTTACATGTTCTTAGCCCATTACCGTAAGGCGCGAATATTTATGTCTTTGCCGTCGTCGCTGTTGCTGTTGTTGCTGCTGCTATTGCTGCTTCCTCTGCTGCTTACGGTCTAGCTCGATGCAGCTGACGATTCTGTGCGTTATGCTGCACTTTAACAAAGCTCTGTGACCCGAAAATAATGAACATTTAAATGTCTCCTTTTCTGTGATTTCCTACGCTCGCGCTATACTGCGCCGAGCAAGAGTATAATGCCACGCCGTACTCGGTATAAATGTGAAATTTATATTTTCTTCGGGAATATTTCATTCGACGCTTAAATTGCATTTTCATGTCGGCAATCGGCATTTTTTCCTCTCTTTTTTTTCAATAACCGATGCATTTCCATTATATATTGTATATACATTTACGCGCGCATCGTTTTTCATCGAAAAACTCGAGCATCAAAAGCAAATAGTATTCAGGAGGAAAAAAAGAATACCATAAAGAGGAAAAAAGAGGGGGGTTGAAGAGAAAGGTTCGAGAAGTATATACAGTGTTATATAGTTTAGGCATTACCAGAAAAGGAATACAAATCGTAAATAAAAAGCATTAAAATCGAATCACGTGAGCTGACATAGGGTGAGGCGGCAACAGCAGCATGCAACAGCAGCAGCACACGAGCTCAACGTCGGCAGGTAATTTTTAATATTTGACTCGAAATACGTGCCAAGTGCGCGAAAAGCTATGTAATGTATGTCCGGCAATGTAGCGTGACTCGGTAATGATTCATTCACATTCGATGCCAGCCAGCAGCAGCAGTGGTGCACGCGCTCGGGCAACTTTTTAACAAGACTTTTTCATCAAAAACGTATTTAAGCCAAGAGCTCTGGCTGATATCGGATTTCATCGCCACTACTGCTGCTACCGCCGCGCAAAACGAGAATCGAATTAAAAGATATGAATGCAGCGATTTAAAGCTTTGGCATAATAATCATTATACTTAGCAATCGCCTATATTCGTATGAAACGAATGAAAGAAAAATATGGTGCCACGCGCTATATATAGGCTGCTGCACAGAAGAATATTACAGGGCCCCAGCTCTGCTGTATATATAACACGCGCGGACGGGCTGGCGCAATTGATAATCGATGACGGAGACTCGTTCATCCTCGCGCATAACTGATTATTTTCATCGTGGCGCGCGTCGCTAAAGCTGCTCTATTATTGTAAGCGCGAGTGAGAGAGAGAGAGTTCGATCGTCAAAACCCCCCTAGCTGCAGGCGCAAGAAAAGACCTTCGGCTTTTTATCCTCTCTCGCGCGTTCCGTGCGCGCCCGCGCGCGCTTTTCCACGTTTCCTTACTACTTCTTTTGCCGCTGCTGTTACTGCTGCCGTTGTCGTCGGTGCACTCATTTCTCGTCTTTTGTGAACAGCCCGATGATAAACGAGGAAATGAAAGTCGCCTTATATTTTTTAGCGAGTGAGAGAGAGAGAGAAAACGAGCGGTCTGTTCCAAATGACGCTTTTTCTATGTGTGCGAATGTGCCCCCGCCCGCCCGCGCGCGCGCGAGAAAGAGTTCAAAATTGTCGAGAGAGCTATCGCTTTCCATTAGCGAATTGTTGAAAAAAAAAAGAACGCTTTCCCCTCTCGAGCTCCGAAAAAAAATCTCATTCCAAATAAACATTGTTGTTTTTTCCAGCCGTTTTTCGAAAAGAATCGCAGCTGCAGCCCGAGTCGAAAAGTCTCAAAACGTCGCTCACGATATTTAACGCGCACGAATGATAATTGAAATTTATTACCTTGCGCGCGCGCTCGCGTTCTTTAGGAGTGTCAGGCTCGTTTAATTCAACGTCGCAATGAATTTCGTTCGTTGGGCCGCGACTATCAACGATATTTACGTACATATATTTTCATTTATAAATTAAACCAATATATAACGTATCGCACTCGAGCTCTTGGGCGCGCATGTATTCTATATACGTATATATTTTATATATACAAGCGCAAGCTGCAGTCTCTGATGCACACACAGAGCAAAGCACGAGCGTATCGAAAACTTTTCAAAGTCAATTTATCGTAACAAACGCTAATCGCATCAACTTCTCGGTGCAATTCCAAAAGCAAACTTACTAGTTAAAATTAATCCATGTTATTAAGTTAACGTTAACGCATTTGCGTACATACCCCGCTATTATCATCGTCAATCTTTGCGGGGCCGAGCGCCGCAAACATACGTATAACAACAACTTTGCAAGTCTCTCTCTCTCTCTCTCTCGCTCTAGAGCTGACTGTCTCTCTTGTACTCGCGCGGTGCACTGAAAATCATCGAAGCGAGGTTATACAAGCTAGGCTGACTTTGGCTTTTCGCGTTGTCACAGCTATATAGCGTTGTATACGTATATATACAACAGAGACGAGAGAGAGAGAGAGGACGAGGAGGAAGAAGTTGCGCGCTTGTCCAGACGCCGTAACGTTAGGCAAAAGCTAGCTAGAGAGACAGAGACAGCCGGGCTGCGCTCTATAGGCTTATCTCTCTTGTGCTTCTCTTCTCTTCTCTCTGCGCTTGTTATATACGAGCGTGTGTGGTATATACAACGTACTGTACATATGTAAGCCGTACGTACGCTATATACGTGCAGCGGCTGCTGTTGGCTTTGTAAAGTGTTCATTCCGCGCGAGTACTTCGCGACTACGACGACGACGTCGTCGTCGGTGGGCCAAACTTCACTTTGCGTCTTTCTTGCTGCTGCTGCAAGCCTCACGAGCTTTTGAGGTCGAGGATTCGAGCTTTTATCCTTTCCTTTTTTTTTTTATTTTATATACCGAGACGCGAGAGCGATTTCAGAAATTACGCGCGGACTCAACGATTAAGTCTCCTCGTTACAGTGTTATATGCGCACGAGTCGCTTATGAGCGCGCGTGGCTAGATGAGACTATAAATTTACCCTAAAATCCTAATCCATTTAGCGAAACCACAAGCTATATCAACAGCAACAGCAGTTGCTGAGCGTGAAATAAACCTATATATACGTTATACACAGATGCGCGATGGTGGAACTACGTCGAGAAAATTATATGCGCAACCTATTCTCAGACACTTCAAATGATCGTAAGAATTAAAGCAAGACAGAGACGCGGAGGAGTCTCTCAGCTCTTTCTCTAATCCTTCTCAAGAACTTGCGCCGAGCTTATACATATGAATCGACTTTTCCGTAGCTCAGCTACTACTACGGGAGCTTCTTCCGCAGCTCACCTTCTAAAATCATAAACCTCCAACTCCTCTTCTCATTACTTCTTTCTATCTCATTCGTATAGCGCGCATGCACCCAAGTGACTACTGTTCTATGCGCGCACCGAAAAAAGGAAAAAGCGAAGAAGAGGAGGAGAGAGAGAAAAAAAGTGAGCTTACATTCATTTGAGCGGATTCCTGCGCCGCGCCGACGTATACTATCTCATTCTTAAATGAGAGAAGGCGAAGCCGCATTTTAAATAAGGCCCCCACGGGTGGTACATGGTGTGCGTGTATATAGTAGTATAGCGAGGTAGGTGCTGCACACGCCGCCGCTGCTGCTGCTGCGGTGTTCTGCCGCATTGCGACCGCAGTGTAGTAACAGCGCAGTGGAGCAGGTATAGCGCGGGGCTCTCTCTTATTTCCCTCTCCTGCGCGCGCTCATCCCGAGCTTTATCACTGTCTCTTTGAATCTCCCGTTCTATACTCTTTCTCTCGTTTCTACCTCTCCGCTCTCCTCGCGTTCGATCGAGCGACGAGGAGGAGGCACACGCTACACGTACGTTCGAGAGTTCTGTATACGTATAAATAGAAATGCACGTGGCTACGGCATCGCATCGGAGAACAATTGCCGTGAGAGCGACCGCAGCAAGACTGCGCCTATGCAGTGGTGGCAGCAGCAGCAGCAGCAGCAGTGGAGTTGCGAAGACGCGGAGCAAGAGAGGCGACATTTCTATCCAGTGTACGTATATACATTTACTCACGAGAGAGGGAAAGAGAGAGAGAGAGAGAAGCTTCAACGATTACTTCGGAACAATGGTGCGCTTTTACGCGGTTTATCCTCCGGCTTTGTCGATGCACTTGTGTGACGACAACGACCATTGGCTATGCTGAGGATCGTTTGTCCTCCTTTTTGGCCCCTCTTGCACGTGTGTATATATGTGTGAGCGTAGGTGGGCGACTGCAGACTGCAGCCTGCAGCGAGTGGACTTTACGTGGATAAGTATTGTGTGTTCATCGTCTCTTTTTTTCTCCGTCGCCGCCACCGCCACCGCAACCTTCGGGAGGATTTTCTACCGTAGACCAAAAGAGGAGTTATCTCGGTTTTCCACTTGATTGAACGTCTACTTGGGTATATATATAGGCTGAGAGATCCTGGATAGTCCTCAGCTCGAAGAACGAATTTCGACAAATATTTGCTATACGTTGAAGAGTCGACTTCTTTTCCTCGCAAGTTTGGACAGTGGCTGATACATATGAGGATAATTGATTCTATTTTTCTTATTGCGACTTAACGTCGTATTCCCCACGAGTGTCGAATCACGCAAGAAAATCATTTCTCAAACTCACATTTATAGGAAAATCATTTTATTTACCGAGACGTAAAAAAAATGAATTTTTGCCCAGAATTTCGGAACCAAAGATTGATTTCGTGGCAATCCCTTAGCTATACATTCTGTCTGATCAAATAGATCGGTGTATGCCTTCCTTATCCTTCATCCTCCCGCTGCTTCTCATGGCCATAACGAACGCAATTTTTTGCTCTGGTAGTTTCCAAATCATTTGGACTTGAGCCAATATCCTTTCCAGCGCCTATCTTCAGTTTTAAATTACTTCAAGTCCAATTACAGATTTTTCAACCTCAAAGTTTTCTCCAGCTGTTTTAGATACGCGCCTTAAACGGCTGCGCGCAACCAAAAAAAGAGCAAATTCGCGGCAGAAAAATCCCCACTTCCGTCCACCTCCGACCAAATGGCAATCGTCTACGCCTACTTACGCTCGCTGGCAATTCGTTGTACAAAATTTGTGATCTCTTACCTGAAACAGAAAAAAAGAAAGGAGCAATTAGTCAACGTATGGTATTTGGCATGGTATACGATAAATACTCTTGACTTTTACTCGAGCTACCTATATGGCTAGACTGGGACAGGTACTAATTCAATTCCTCCGTTAATTCGAAATACAATTGCCCAACCCTTCGCGTACGTCCAGTAGCCTCAAAAATACACTCGGACTAATAACAACCAAGTCTAATAATCCATGGTGTAATAGCCAGAAACGGGCCAAGAGAGTACGTAATCCAATACAACACAAGCTGAAGCGCGCACGCCAATGCACAGATGCATCTATTTATCGATATATCTCAATCCCCCATAGCTTCTCTCCTGCTAGAATATTCATTCGCAAAAGTCGGTTTACCTCTTCATTCTTCGGACGAGTTATACGTACTATACGATTGGATAAAGCTCGGGCTGGAAACTCCGTGCAAAAGCGAAACGTTTGTTACGGCGAAGGACATGTGCGTGCACGAAGTTTCTATCTTGCAGCAAAAGAGAAAGAGAGATACAGCCAGACAGAGCTTATGCAGACAACAACTGTGTTTGTTGAAACTATAAGTTTGGCTCGTACGGATTCTCTGCCGCGGCGCGCATCAGTTGCGAACTTCTAACCAGTCGGAGCGAGTAAAAATTATGATATTTTTCGCTCTTTGGTTTGATCTAATAACGCTTTCGAAAAGTTCAGACTCCGATCCTTAAAGCTTTTAAGGCGGATCAATCGATACTCATTGTGTGACGACGAGGCTTTATGAACACCGTGCATTATGCACTGCTAAAACTATAGTCGAATGCAGTGCGCTCTCTCGAAGTTGAATACAAGTAATATTAGATTCTCAACCGAAACAGAAACTCGCTTAAATATATATAGCATATATTTTATAGACACGCAATGTTTACCGTACACATATTATCTCTCGTTGACACTTCAGTGTTTCCTTTTGCGCGGTTTAATGCCAGCGATTCTCAATTTCTCTATGTACACCGGCTCACCTATATTACAATACGTCGATTCGCGCTAAAAAGGGCACGTAACATCGAATGTCAATATAGTCGATTCAAACAATACTTTGTTATTTATATATTCGAGCGCAACTATAGCATTAAACGTATTTATCATAAGTCAATCAAACGAGCGCACTCGGGTCCAGTATCAGAACGAGGGGGGTAAAAGTCACTTTAATCTCTGGACTCTCAGTCGCACGTGCAGCAGCAGCAGCACTACCACTCGACAAAGTTGCGCCGGGAGCTTATAAGCTTGCATTCATTAGCGCATTTAAAACACAATTTTATCGTGAATTCTCATCAACGTCAATTTTCTATCTAGCCCAGAGGAAACCTTGACACATAGCCGCTGCGTTACGTGCGCACGGCCTCGAAGAGAGGTCAGTGACATCTGTCGCTTCTTCTGTCTTTTGCTTTAATGTTCTTCCACATGAGGTCCATCATGTATAGATATATAATAACCGCATACACGCGCACACCACGTAGTCTGCGCGTGGCGTATCACAAAGGCTTCGGTGTGGGTTTGCACGCGTGCGCTGTTTGTGGGTATGCGGCGCGCACAAACCTCAAGGGAATCTTCGACTTTTCTCGTTGCCCTTGGATTATATATCGAACCGCTATACTGTTGAGCGAAATTTACAACTTCCCCGCTGGCGCCGCCTGCCAAGCCGGCTGAAAGATATGCGCGTATGTATGTATAATATGTTTGTGCTGAGGTGTACCTTTATACAGAGAGTAAAGTAGCAATGCACTATGAGTGGATGCTTGTTTCAATTTTACAGAAGCTGTGCGCAGTGTATGTGCAGGAATGAAATTGGACTTGTTCGCTGGATATAAATTATTACTGCATTTATTGTTTATCTCACGCTCGAGCGAAGCAAAACTTCAAGGGGATATAAGAAAATGCGGACGATGAATTATCGATGAAAAAATGAGTAAACTATTCAGAGATGTACGGACGACTTTTGCCAATCAGTTTTTTGAAGGGAGAAAAATCTGATACACTTCACCCTTTTTCCCGCAAGTGTAAATATTATCTTCCGCAAGGATAGGAGTGGAGGGGCCGCCCCGTTCGCTCTCTTCGGAAAGCTCAAAACTATAACAGAAACAAGCTCGCTAAGTACTCGAGCACACGAGGCAGAGCCGAACTTTTTCCTATTGGCGGCGGCAGCGTGTTTCGCTCGACGAATTCCGTCGAAACTGTCGCTAGAATAACGACGCTTCGAGTTTAATATCAACAGTGCAGGCCCGACGGACTATGTTCATCAAAAGAGCAGTGCTCACAAGAATAGCGAGGGGGGTAAAAAGAGAGAGATAGAGAGAGAAGGCGTCGGTGAGGGAAATCCGTTCATCGTTCGCAATTATTCACAAGGGGGAATTAAGAGGGGAAAACTCTCGAATGAATCAACGTCCTTTCCACTCACGTACATCGAGTGTCAAGTCATTGTGTGCGTGCGTTTTTCTTTGACGTGTACACGGCCGATATACACACACGCGAGAGACGAGTGTCTCTTTAAAAATGCAGCCGATGCACGCACGCGGCCTTGCAAGCTCGGCTCTTGAAATTTATCGGTGACAAAAGCGACACCGCTTAGGTGTCTTTAACATGTGACAAGAAAGACATGAAGCAAGTTGCATCTACGAGACGACAAAAGATATAAAGTGGTCAAGTTACTCAAAATGCGGTATGTTCATTGACAAAGGTAATGAATAATCGTTTATACTTGAATATAAACGGTATTATGGCAAAAAAACCAAGCAAAAATCGAACATCAATGGACAATATAAACCAATAGAGAATTAACTCAGTTGAATCTTTTTCATTGTATTACTTGAACAATTTAATTTGTCAGATCAAAATACTCATTCCATTGGCGTTTATCCACTCGGGAATGAGCATGCAAATGTGTATATGTGTACGTGTGTGTGCGTGAATGCGATACACACAACCTATTGTTCGGCGCTTTTACGACTGGATTTTTGTCATTTATTCGAAAATTTATTATCACGGCTGAAAAATGCAGTCCTTTTCACCGCGACTACTAACTGCTGCGCCCGACCGCAAGCACGCGCGCGTGGGACGCACTTTGTTTCGACCCTTCGATTTTATACCCTGAGCGAGCGCGCGCGTTATGGAAAATTTCGTAGGGGTTCGCCGACGTTTTGTTTACAATCGTGCACGCATCGGTCCTGAACCACACAGTCGTTTCTTCCAACTCGCATTACTTCCAATGAATTGAATTAATTAATTATTCAAACGCGCGATGATAACGAATCGGAACTCTTCCAAGTGATATTTTACATTCACGAGAGCGGATGATCCAAAGCTTTTATTCCACTGTAAAAAAAATTTATTCGCGTAAAACGTAAATTTGCGTGGAAATTTTTATTGAAAAAAAGTACGCGTTAGAAACTACACTGAGAAAAAAGTTTATCTCTAGCTCAAAGAGACTAATTCTGCTGTGTCAGCAGAAACGAGTTCACTTGCGATAAGTGTAATTTCTCCCTGTAATAGGGAGAATCAACACTGGCCAATAAGTAGTTTTAAACGCGGCACTTCCCAATTTATATGCTGCATGAAAAGTAAAACACTGAAAACGCGCCCAATAACTCACACACACTCACGCACATACACACATTCACATACGAGAGCGAAGAGCGGTCTGTAGCACTGCTGCCGCAGTGCAAGTCGGGATGGCAATTTTTCAAACCGAGATCTAAACTCGGCAACATCGAACTCAAACTCGGGTGATAGTAG
>CACVKI010144089.1:0-11230 GCA_902732785.1 Trichogramma evanescens
TTTGTTTACCTTATTTTCTATTTTAAATATTGAAAAATGGCAAAACGGGGTAAGAAAGAAGAGAGCGCGCGCAGCGCGCTGAAAGTCGGGCTAGTGTAGTATATAGATGCTGCGCATCGATTTTATATGTATGAGTTTTATTTAAACGATACATGTAGATTTTTCTCTCGACATCAAGATTCTCGCAATTATCCAGGGTAGCCCGGTTGGGGCACGCAGGTCGAACTGGAAACTCAAATGTAGCGAAGTAGCGCCCTCACACGTATTGTACACTTACTCTAGACGATGAATAAACTATTTTATTAAGTAATACGCTGAGCTTGTCATTGCATTATTACGTGGATACGTCCACCACATCAAAGATGACTTTTTCTACGAAATTACAGGTTTTACGCGAGAATATTACCCTAATGACCGCTCGGAGCATCAGGTTGATATCCGAACGAAGTCCGTTAGTCCGTTGAACCGACGACGACTTTCTCTAGGAAGCCGCGATTTTGCCGCGTAAACATTTCTCCGCGTAACCCGCTCGACGCACTAGGTCAAGACCCAAACTCGGCAATGACTTTCTCCGCGAAGTTGCGTTGTTACTGTACATGGTCGGGATCCGAACTCGACGATGGCTTTCTTCGGAAAGTCGTGAATGTTTTCGCTCAAATATCGTCCTGGGTAGCCGGATCACGCACTGGGTCGAAATCCGAACTCGGCGATGACTTTCTCCAGGTAGTAACTAAGAATTTACGTCAGCAAAAAGGAGGAGGAAGAGAAGAAGATGCGCTGGAGGAAGAAAATTAAATTAAAATAAAGTGTTATATTCCACGGTCGACCAAAATATAGTCTGAGTTGCAAAAAAAAAAATATTTACATTTGAAAATGAGTTTCAAAGCGTTGAAGTTTCATTAATTCTGCTTGAAACAAAGGTAAAAATATTAGTGAATATCAAAGAAATTGGAAACACAATTTTTCAATTTTACAATGATTTATTAATTACATTTATAAGAACTTTACCATATGAACAATTAAATAAGCTATTAATGTCAAATAAATCATTTAAATTTCTTCCTCTGGCTCGTCGTCGTCTCTCCCTCCTCTTTGTTGTCGTAGATTCTCCCTTACATATTTTCGACCACTAGTGCGTGGTAGGTGGCCAAGTTCTCGAGGGCTTGGATGTACGGGTTGAATCGTCGGCGTCGATTATTTACCCCTCGTCTGGTACGTCTGGGCCCTGTAATGACAAAGAAAGAAAAGAAAGGTTAAGTATAAAAAAAAAGGAAAAGATTGATTAAATAAATTTTTGGGGAGACTGATTATTCGTACTCGGTAGCGGACGCGAAGGTTTCAGCTCGCGTACGCGTAAACCTAAAACTGGCGATCTTAAAAATTACATGACTGTAGCGTTCACGTACGTAAGGTTAACCTTCGCGTCCGCTACCGATTGCGCATAGATATTTTTCAACTCACCGTTTCCCGCTGCTGGCTGTTGCTCGTTCACGCCCCGCTGTTGTTGTTGTTGTGGCTGACGCGGACGAGCTTGCTGCCTTCCTCGTACCGGCTGTTGTTGTTGACGCGGCCGGTTAGGTTGCTCCTTCTGCAGTTGGTCTGGCTCGCGTTGTTGCTCCTGTTGTTGCTGCAGCTGCATTTGCTCCTGCTGCTCACGATGCTGTTGCTGCAAATTTTGCTGCTGCTCACGTTGTTGTTGTTGTATTAGCTCTTGCTGTTGTTGGAGCTGTCGGAGCTGTTGCTGCTGCTGCAAAATTTGCGCTTCAAGTTCGGCAATCAAACGATCCCGGTTGACGATCTCCTGCTCCATTCGTTCGTATGCCGCCTGCAGCTCGTCAGCACTCATTTCTGCAGTCGAGGATTAATTAACACGAGTTAATTAATTAATATAAAACTGAATTAACGAGTGTGTGTGTGTGTGTGTGTGTATGTATGTATGTAAGCTTGAATGCGTAAAAAAATATAAGAAATTACTAACTTTAGTTGAATCCTCGTACGTATGCGGTTGAACATGAAATGATGTCACGACACGAAAAAAAAAAATGAACTGCTATCGCAAATTTTATGAAACTCCATCTATGACTGCAGTTGCATAACAACGTGAGATTTTCACCCTTTGCTAACGTTCTAATGCGCTATTTAAGTAGAAATATCTTATATTCGAATATTCGAATACTTTCTCGTGACCCTTGTTATTGATTAATAGCTAATAGATATTTAATCAAGTTTTGTGGGTGAGAGCGAGAGTTAAGTTTTGTGGAGGAGTATTTCGTCCGAAAATCGTGTACATATCGGCAGAAATAATAAGTACGCTCTCGGACGAAAACGTTAATGTCAACAACGTTAATTTCAAGGGAAACAGAGTTGCATCTTATGTGCAAGCGTTAAATTTGCGTCATCAACATTTAGGAAGGTAAATCAATTAATTAGCTTGGAATTATGAAAAAAAAATCAATAAAAATGTAACCTCTCATTATTGATGTTATTGGCATATTAATAATTATTTTTTTATTTGCTATTTCGCATTTTTGATCATATAAGAAAACGGGAAATTTGATACATGAAAAATTTGAAACGAAATAAAGTACATTCTTTAAATTTTTTGATTTTATTGGGGTAAAAAGAAACTTAAAAAAAATATTGAAAAAGAATTTCTTTAGTAAAATCTATCAAATGCTTTATGAATGACCGGAAACTGCTCATTTAGACAGTTGTTAAAAGCTCTTATAGGTGAGCGGGAGGTTGGCGAAAAAGTAGGGTTGACCGACCACGGAGAGCTAAATCGATAAACAACATGATTCTTTATGTATTTTTGGTCACTGCATCCGAATATGACATTTATTTTTCCCTAAAATGACAGCATCATTAAGAAAAACGCAATTTCGCGAAACACGTATATGAACGATTTTCACTAAGCGTTAAAATTTAAAAAATTGCTATATACATCGAAATTAAAGTTTTTACCAGGATTAAACCTTGCTGAAAAAGATCATATGAGAAATCATGTGAGAAATCATGTGAAAAATCATGATCAATCATATGATATATCATATCATATTCACATGATTTCTCACATGATTTCTCATATGATCTTTTTCAGCATGGAAGGGTATGTATTTTATTCTATAGAGAATTTTGGAAGTCACCATGTAGTTATTGCTTAGTTTATAATATTTATAGGTAGATTTACAAGCAATTTAAACATGATTTTGAAGAATTTTGAAAGAGGACTACCTTACTTAAAAATTTTCTTAGAGCTTCTGAGTAAAAAAGTATTCTTCAATCCCTTCCAAAATTTTTTTGGAGATAGTTCTGAAGCTATATTTTTTGAAAAAATATGTTTGGTTGATGTCAGCCCGTTTGAAAAGCACCTACCATTAATATACTAAGTGGGACTAGCTTTTTGTCAAATCAAGATTAAAATATTTAAACGGGTATAGCTAAAAAAAGTATTCGTTAATCTGCTCCAAACTTTGGCAGTTTGAAATATTAGCTTCAACGAATCTTTCTGTCAGCCTTCCATTGAAGAATATACATGCAATTGAATCCCGCGTGTATGCGGCGCCACTCGCTAAGAGAATATGGTTTTTTTTAATATTACACCCGTAAAATCATTCGGATGTTCCTAAAACCATTTGCCATTTTTAATATCGATGGTATTCAACCTAAAAATGCGTATCTTAAACCCTAATTTTTATTTCAATAGCGGGGAAACGCTTAAGAAAATCGAGTAAAAAATTATAATTGCAATGAATTCGTTGAATGTTATCAAATTCAATTCAAAGCATAATTTTCACGATAAATGAACTAGTTTATTGTTTAAACAACAATAATTAGTGTTCAAACGTTGTTTTTTAAATATTTATTGCAAAATTATGCATTAAAAATTATTATTAATAAAATAATTAATTATATAGATAATTAAAATAAATCATGAAAAAATTTTAAAAATATTAAAAATATTTTTATACTTTGAGAATTTATTTATAATTCATTATTAATTATTATTAATAATAATTATAAAAAATTATTAAAATATTTATATTTATGAAAAAAAAATTATTTTATACATGAAATATTACTCAGAATTGTTCGAAAAACCCCTCTGAATTTTTCAGAATTTTTAGAGTGACTTCTGGATTTTCGGATGTAACCATTTCGTTGAAAAATCCAAAAATTGATCCAAAATTTTCTGAAAAAATTTAGGGGTATTCCTTGATCAATTCTAAAAACTTTTTTTGTAGACAATTTTTTTCCTAGTCGCGTCCGTATCATATAAAATTCACTCTAAAATTGACTTAGCTTTTGAGGGGTTGTTTTTTAATAAAGCTTTTTCAATAATGAGTGGCAACATTATTTTATTGATTTATTCACCTAAATGTTTAAGAAAAAAAGTTTTTCATGTGTGTACTGCTATAAAAAAATTATAATATTTTTACACTTCAATTTTTAACGTTTATTGAGAATCGTTCATATATACAAAAATTTTTATTTCATACTCAATTTTCAGTTCGAGTGTAATCCAGTAGTACCTCAAACACTTTTTTCATCCCATTGTTAAACGCAACATCCATAACTCGATTATTCTGATTATCAATAATATTTGTATTCGTGCGAGAACCTTTAGTATATAATAGTTGAATGACCAAGTCGGTCTCATCTAGTCCTAATTCACAAAAGACATGTAAGGGTGTCTGTCCCTCATGGTTAACTACATTTGTATTTGTTCCTTCATCAATTAAGATAGAAGCCATCTCGAAATTGAAATTCGATATAGCAATGTGTAATGGCGTATTGCCGTCCAAGTCTTGACTATCGAGTAAGTCCATTGTACGTTGATCGTCGCTATAATTATAGAAACTTTTAAACGTCGCATACAAATCTAATTCCTCCCATTCGCTCTCGCACATTTCGTGCAGTAGTGTACAGTTCCCCTGGACGCATACACGTCCATTTGCGCCATTTTCCAAAGCTTCTTTAATACCATTCTCATCTCTGTTCTTTACTGCCCTGAACAATTGAAAGTCTATTTCTCTGACTTGATTGTTTTGCGCGGCTTGGCCTTGCACCGCTTGATCTTCGTTTATTATCTCTTGATCCATTAGGATAAATTAATCACTAAAAATTGCCAACTGTCAACACGTTGTCTTTGAGAGAATTTACATACGAATCTCTAGCGAATGTTGACGCTCGGTACTTGATATATTTCCCTTTCTCTCATCAATTCGAATTCAACATTGCCTCGTACAGGATCATTAAGAATACTTTCAAATAAATTTTTATTTATAATAATACAAAAAAATACATTTTACAATGAAATAAAGTTGATCAGTTGGGTATAGTCATAACAAACTTTTTGAAGCCAATAAAAGATTATGAATAGACAAAATACGAATTATATGAAAATTTCTGAACATAAACCTAAAGAAAATATTTTTCATAAAAATTCAGAAAAGGCTTATTATTTTCTTATAAAACGATTGAAGCAAGTAATTTTGCATGCGACAAGTGTGACAGGAACTTTGGAAAAAAAGATTTGTATTGGCACGAAAAAACACTACATGATGATCGCAAAGATTTCACATGCGTCAAGTGCGAGAAAAAATTTGGAAAAAACAGAATTTGATCGTACACAAAAAAAATAGTCCACTAAGATTGCACTAAGATTGCTAATTGGAAGTAAATACGATTTTTGACAGTCCACAAAGATCATTAAGATTTTGTGTACCTTCATCGAATATGAGAACACTGAAATGTCTATAAAATTCACCTAAACTACCTATAAGACAATTCTTAAAGTTTGTTAAAATTACGTATGTGATAAATACACTTTTTTCATGTAATCGAAAATAAGTGCAACTACAATTCAATTTCATTTTGGATGATTATTCAGTTTTTATGAATAATTTTCTGCTCGTATGAAATTCTTGAGCTCATTGCAGTCATGCGTTCGGCATAGTTTCTCAGAAAATAGCGTATACTTTATCAGTGAAATAATGACAAGTGCTGATTCTTCTCTTGAAAATTGTAAATCTATATGGAAACATACATGAATGTTCAATTACATGTTTTAATAAAATGTCAATTGAAATTGTGCCAAAATAATTAAGTTAATCTTCATATTAACTATTATTACATTTTGCTTGCTCATAAAGGAAGTTCTGTGATAGGCTTGAAAATGAGATTTGGAACCAGATGTCGTAGGACAATTTGGTTTACATATTTGTAAACTACATTGAAGTAACATGAGAAGACTAGACGATAGCTACGACAATAGCTATCAATCTAACAAAGGATTATGACCAAAATTATGTATCAAAATTCAAAAATGAAATACAAATTTTCCCTTCAATAACCAAACCCTTTCATTAATATAATTTTTCATACCAGCGGCCCGCCCGAAAGTGACTACTTCCCGGCCGCTGCGCAAAGCGGGAAGAGCGATTTTCGGGCCACTGTGTATGAAAAATAGTATACAGGCCTATGCCGCTAAAAAAGAAAGCCCCAGAGCACGTGTTTATCGGCCTCAGCTTCGCCTCGGTCACTAATTACACGTACTCTGGGACTTTTCTGTTTTTCGCGGCCTAGGGCAGTAATATACTATTTTATGAGGAAGCTCTTTGCCAATAAATTGACAGCGGTTTGTTCACTGTTTCCGGCTCATCTAAGGATCAGTCCAAAATTTTTTATCACTTCTTGTTTGGAGCTAAGATGGGCCGAGCGAAAGATTTTGATAAAGATGTAATCGGTAAAATAACCATATTTTCTGTCAAAAAAAAGCCAACGGTGGAAATCATTTAATTATTCAATTAAAAGCAACAAGTGTTTTTTACTTTTTATTTATTTATTTTGATTGTAACATTCATTGTTGCGAAGAGTTGGAAAAACTGTTAGAGCGTTACCACTGTAACAATGACGGTCTTTTACAAACATACGATCACGAGCTTTGGACGAGGGCCGCCAAGCAAATATTGCACAAGTCTTGGTTCGTCAAATTATCGATGATCATTTCGCAGCAGAGAATCGGCAGTCGGTAATGAATCAGCTCCAAGAATGACTCCAGTGCCCAGTCCCGGAAAAATCTCCTGGACATTTTATCGCACAGATGCATAACGCAAGCCTCTCTCGATTCTACAGTTAATCGTTTCCACCGTTGCACGCTCTTCGCTGATCCCAGCATGAAGAATTTCCAGAAATCGGTGTACATGCACAGCTTCTCCACCTCTCGGGGTCGCAACCGCATCAGATCGTAGAGCGACAAGTCCGCTTTCACCATTACCTTTTTCGCTTTGCTCGCGAACTCTTCGTCCTCGTACCAATTGAGTTCGAGATGTCCCGACTTCTCGAATAATCCTAGTTCAGTGAAAAATTTCATGACGATCAGTGCCTCGCTTTGGCACAACTCGCGTCCCCTTTTCTCTAGGACATCGACGACTGCCAGGGCTCTGGACACCAGATTATACTTGAAGCGATAGTCGCACTCGACCAAAATTTTATGGAACTGGTCGAAGTCCTTTTCGGCGGGAAAAACGAAGTCAGACAAATCAGCGCCACGATCCAACAGTTCATCGGCAATATGCGGAAAAAGTTTTGCTACAGCGTAATTCAGAGGTGTCCGACCCCACTTGTCCCGGGCGTCGACCTCTACCGACTGATTTAACTCGTCGTTGACTACGAAGAATAGCTTCATCAAGCCAATACTATCGTAGTTTCCCATGCAAGCTACGTGCAGAGGAGTGAATGATACGCGCGGAATGGACAAATTTGGGTTGGCACCTCTTCTCAGCAACGATTCGACTTTCTTCTTTGTTCTATGGTGCATAGCCAAATGCAGCGGAGTCCAACCCAGCTTGTCCTGGGCGTCGATGTGCACCGACAGATTCAATTCGTCGATGATCCGAAATAATGGCTCCGGCGTGTCATCGGTGTGATTCTGGGTTACAAAGTGCAGAGGGGTCGATCCCTCGTGATTGGTCGAGTTCGGATCCGCGCCTCTGCTCAGCAGCAGTGCAGCCACCCCCAAATGGCCCTCGTATTGCAGAGCCAAGTGCAGCGGCGAATTGACCGTTCTTGGCATGGGACACGCATTGGGATCTACCTTGCCGAGATCGAGAAATTTCTCGACGACGTCGTCGCAGCCGTATTGACAGGCTATGTGAAAGTGCGTCACGCCTTTCTCGTTGACGTAGTTCGCGTCGAATCTGTTAAAAATCTGGAATAGCCCACGGATAGGGTAGACGAAGCTGTTAACGCATCGAGCCGCTCGATGCACCACAGTGGCGCGACGCAACAACGGCTTGCCGTCTTCGCCGACGTCGGGCTCGTCCTTGTAGCCGGTGCTAGCCAAGAAATCAATCAATTCACTTTTTTGCAAATTTTTCAGCAGACGATAACCTTCTAACGTAAACATAACGTTTAGAAGAATCTTAATGTCTCCTTCGCGAAAGATGTCTCGGTGATTTGGGACTGCGCCAATCCAATAACGGACAAGAGGATGAAGTTGACGGATAAATTCATGTCGCTCGTCCTCAATCTGCAAATTGAATCTTTCTCGCAATCCCTTCAATGTTTCTAATCGATCCATTCTGCGCACTCACGTACACGACACACAATCACTTGTAATAATTTATTATACTTATTTTTTTTTCACTCGCTGCAGTCGATGCAATCTTTCTGTACGGTGTCGTAACGTGAACTGAACCATCATACGTACACTACGGTCTACATAGGTATAGGTAGAAAGTTAAAAAAACACATGGCCGCAAGCAAGACGATTAGAAAGCGTTGGTGCAGGTTAGAAGCGGTCGCTCGTGTGCATTGTAATGTGGGCGGGAACGGGACAAAGCTCATACGTATGCGACAAGACGATCCGTGTTTAAAATGGAAAGGCGTCTCGTAAGTTTTATTATTCGGTGAGTCTTATGTGCTGCTGCAATTAAGATTTCACGCGTATGCATTATTATTTACATCTGGCGCGTCTATATTATTTACATCTGGTACATGATCTTCTATCGGGTATACCATTTAAGCTAAAACTCAACATCTCCTTGTTCGAAGCGTATTTGATGCGCGTGAACTCTGTTAATTAATTTAATATTGAGATTTTCTTTACCTAGAGCATAATTCTCGCCTTATTTTTGTCAACTAACTTGAGAAACATTCTCTTTCTCTAATCGTCAAGGAAAACGGGATGTAAGAGAGAGATAGAGAGAGAGAGAGAGAGACTTATAAAGATAATTTAGAAAGATGACAAGAGTTAAACGAGCTCCCGAGCAATATCCAAGTAACGTATTATCTCTCATTGTTACCAGCCAGATTAAGATCAATATAATTATTTACTTTAGTCGCATCTTCTATGTCGTACACTGAAAACCCAAAAGTATAAAATTTACTGTAAAAAAGTAATACTTGCGCAGTTTATACTTTTCAAAAGTGTTTTAAGCACAGATTACTTTTTTTGGAAAGTCGTTGCAGCCGAAAAAGTGTAAGAGGCACAGTATACTTCAGTATAATTTTTCTGCTGTGACGATTTTTCAAAAAGTGTGATTTGCTCCTTTCCCGCGGCCCAGAATTTCATGTTTTTATCTTCGAATTTCCAATGGTTAACAGGAAAAATTTAATGCCCTTTTCATATCCAGGCTCAGATTTGAGATTCAATACGTAGCTAAAAAGTTGTGATCGTTCAAAAGCAAAAAAGTTTTAAAATCCTCGATGTTTTGCACAGATTTTTTCATTTATTCATGTACAAACGATTATAACTTTTGGACTAGGCATCGGATCTCGAATTTGATCCAGGATTTGAAAAGGTCATTAAATTCTACGTCAAACTATGCAATTTCAAAGTTTTCTCAAAGCCCTCAACGTAGAAAAAGCTTCACTTTAAAGCTCTACATTCTGAGAGTTAATCAGTTAAATGTGAATATCGATTTTAATTTTAAGGCACGGTTTAAACTTGTGCCTATGGGTTATAAACCGTACTAAACATGTTTTTATATCACTAAGAAGTTATATCAATGTTTGGAGCAAGGATTTTCCATTTTTGGGAAATAACTGACACCCTAATAAGTATCGATGCAAAATCAGCCCAGTCTAACATGCGTATCTTAAAACATGCAACTCATTATCGATGCTGTTAAAATTCGCATGCTATGTCTCCAGATTCAAATGTTGGGTATCCGTTTAAATGTATGAAAATTGGTAAAACAAGTAGATAACTTCCGAAACTAGTTAAGAAATCTTGATATAAGGCGAAATTTCGATTTTCTAAACTGAAATTTTTTATTGAGAGCATATTAAATAACTATGTGACATTTTCAAAGTATGTTCCTGTATTTGTATACTTCGACTGTTATGTTTATATTCGTATGTGTGAGAGCGCGAAAACACGATGTTAACGAGAGTCTGATTTTACATTTGTATAATTGTTAGTATGAATAGAACTGTGATTGTTTTCGGATCTCACTAATCAAATTGTGGAACATTAATTATTCCATTCTAAGCAAAATATTTATAATATTTATCAAACATCAAATAGTTTTGAATATATTATTTCATCTGTATCGGAGCATTCGGCATACGGGAAAAATGGGTCCAAATCCAATAGATCGAAAATATTTTCTTACAAGATCAAATGCTGAGGCTCTCATTGATCTGGTAAATTATTTAATTGATAATGAAATTGAAGAAGAACAATTACAGGATAAAAATGTTTTGATGACTATAATGCGTGATGGGATAAACAGATATGTAAACACACCACCTCCGCAAAAATATTTAGACACGTTTAAAAGTACGATTCTTACTTTTACAATTGATTATTTGAAGGCTGTAAATTTATATCGCATCAATAACGCCGTACTGCTTGTGGGATGCATCTTATGGTATATCGTTGTGAAAAAGAAAAAGCCATCAAAGAATATAACAATTTGTGTAATTTACCAGTCAATCAGAAACATCCAGTGGATATAGCTAGATCAGCTAAATCTTTTTTTCGTTGCGAGATGTTTTTAAAAGAAAATGGATTCTTGAAAACAATAAGATTTTACTTGAAATCAATAGCTGATTATGCAATGACGAGTTATCTTATGTAAGAGATACTTCAATTCAATTTATGTAAGTAAATAATTTCAAATTTTTAATAAAATTTTTCATTCTAAAGTTATATTCAATTTTCAGACATGATAATGCAGCTAAGAACCGAGTTGAGCCGCCACAAAATATTATTGATCCG
>CACVKI010144091.1:0-10988 GCA_902732785.1 Trichogramma evanescens
ACCCAAACATTGGAGGAATTATTCTTAAAGATATTATCAATATGATTATTAAAATACAACTAAATTTATTATTAAATTTTAATTATTAATAAATTCATTGTTTAAACAATTATGAGCGATACAGTCGCTTCAGATCTGACATAAATCTGATGTCAGATCTGATAAAAGTTCTGATGTCTATTATTGTATGCAAATTCTGATATAAGATCTGGTATAAGATCTAATGTGCGTTCACCAGAACTTTTATCAGATCCGATATCAGATCTGCAGTCAGATCTAACTTACCATTTTCACCTGGGTTACGATTGTTAATTAAATTAATCAATAATTAACTTCCCGAGTGAATCTCGTTTTATTTCACCATTTGACATCCCATGGTTCTGGTTGAACCATAATAATTCAGAAGTGGGATTGCTCAAGAAAACCTGAAAATTGTGTGTGTGTCAGTGTGTGTGTTGTATTTGTGCAGTGGAGAACATTAGTGAAGTGATCAAGCTTTGTCATTGTTCAATTGTAGTGAGTGATAAAAAAATTTTAGATGCAAAAAGTAAGATTGGTGAGACCCCAAAATGGCGAAGGAAATAGATCAGCTCAAGGCTGAATTGAGCGACAAAAAGAACACAAACGAGAAGATCTTTCTGAATTCGAAAGAGTAGTAAACGAGCTGAGAGCATAAGTACAAGTTCTGCTACAGCAGAATGCAGCGAATCACAGTACGTCGGCAAGTAACCCAGTTGAAAAAAATTGCATGGATATCCTCGTTGATTATCACACCGATTCCACGTGGATCATACATAGATTCCTCGAGGATCGGGCATTGATACCACGTGGATCGGACATGGATACCACGTGGATTAAATAAATTGCATACGTAGGTAAGCCGCGTGGATTGACATAATACCTACGCATATTTTCGATTAACCCACAACGATTTTCGCTAAAATCTTCGTAGACTTTTGAACCTCCGCGTTGATTTTTAAACAATCAACGAAGATTTCCACGAAACCCCTCGGGGATTGACCAATTATCAACGTGGAGAATTTAAATCCACGACGATTCGCCGAGAAAGCCTCGCAGATACTTGGAGCGAGCTCGCAAAACAAGTCCAAGATCCTCGAAGAGTTGAAAAACCACCGACTTAGAATTTTTTCCCATCCATGTTTGATCCACGTGGGATCTATGTGTGATCCACGTGGAATCGTTATCCGATCTGCGTGGTATCCATGTCTACTCCTCGTGGATAGCTAATCCACGTGGATAATCCACGCGGATATCCATGCAATTTTTTTCAACTGGGAACACTTCAGATGATGCGTTCTCGAATGCATTATTCGAACGATTTCGAAGACACTCTACAATTGGAATGATAACATGACTTTAGGCATCGGCAAAGCAAAGCTAAAAGGAGTGTCATGTAAGTGGCTATTGACTAAAGAAGATCAGATACAAACTCTTGGTGACTTTAGAAACAATTTTGAAAAGACATTTACATACTCTCACAGGAAAAGTGAGCAACTGAAGAATATGGTACAACGAGTTCAAGGTCACCGTGAAAACTTAATGCCGTATGTAATAGATAAAGTGTGGTTGTATAATGGACTCGGGTTTTCTGTCAGTGAATTTCGCGACGAAGTGGCTACAGGACAATGGTCGAAAGATTATGCACACAAAACACTACTCTTGATTACATATCAACCGACGATATTCTGAAAGATTTAATAAAAATGAAAGTAATTGTCGAGAATCGCAAAGGGCGCATCTTCGATCGGCGAAAAGCAGCCAACACGTCCATAAAATACTCCGAAAAAAATTCAGGAAGCAACTGTAAAAGTTACGCAGCATCTTCGTGAAATTCATCGAGCAGCAACGGCAGGTCAACGACACCACAGGTCAACACAGCAGCATCAGGCATCGAAGTTTGGAGCAAAAGTAAACACACCGGCTAACGATAGCAGTAAGCAGAAACGAGTCAGCGAGTCAATTCGGTGAAATGTCATAATTGTCATGAAGAAGGCCTCATTGCGTGCGTATGTAATAACCCAAAGCGTAGGCTTACGTGTTATCATTGCGGCAAACCTGACCACATTGCTGCGCGATGTTTAAAGAATCCGAAAAATTCCAGTAATGCAGTGTCTTATAGTAACGATGTACTTGTTGTATCTGTTTCGGATGATCATGATTCGGGCAATAAATTCTTACGCGACGTAAGAATAAATGATTCATATTATAAAGCGCAGGTAGATTCCGGAGCATCCATGTGTACTATGAAATCGACCCCTGTGTTGTCTATAAAAAATAAAACAGGGCGTTACTATTTTCCATTTAAATACTTTATTGAGATGTTCTCGTCTCTATGTCAAAGTCTCTAGCGGCTCTTGAAAGTTCCGAGTAATTTTCGCGAATTCCACTCTAGAAGCATTCGAAGCAAGCCTTATCAATTCACCCGGAAGATCCGACGTTAACATACACACGTTTAGGATCTGAGTTAATCGTTTCTGATATTGACACAAGCCCTTTTCACATTGCAGTAGCGACTAAAGCACGTGCTCTGAAAGAGGTCGAACTAAAATCCGAAGAGACGTTGTTTATAAATATAAGCGTTGATAAAGATAGCTTTATTTTGCCAATTATGAATGTTGGTAAATCGACGGCATATATAAAAGTAAATGAGCGTATAGGTGATTCGATTCTGTCAGTCGAAAGATGCGTACAACCGAAATGCGTCGTGACAAGATAACAGAATGAGAGGTTATATCATGGATAATGATGTGACTACGGATCTAAAGAATGAGTTTGTAAAATTGTTTAATGCGCATAGATTACGAATAGCTAAAACTATGAATAAAATCGGAAAAACTGAATTAATAAAAATGGACATTGAAGTTAATCCTAATGCTCATATACAGTCCCGACCGTACCGACTGAACGCGACGGATCGAGCGGACTTCGAAAAAATAATCGATGAATATAAACATTTGGGTATCGTAACGGAAACAGACTTTAAGTCGCTAGCCCAGAATTTATCGTTAAAAAAAAGATGGCACGCCCAAAATGGTCGTGGACTATTGGGCGTCGAACTTTATATATATAAATATAGTAATAACTATACCAATATGGCGGCGTACCCCCGGAGATTAACATGCGTTTGATACAAATAATCTCGATTAAACGCATTCTCGTCGTATTAATTATCCGTGGGTGGAATGTGACAACTCAAATTCATGTGAAATTCGACGAGGAATCCGAATATCGAATTATTTTTCGAGCAAAATTTTTAGACTTCGACGCCCAATAGACGCTTCAACACCGCGACAAAACTACTGCTGTAACCTATTCTCAATTTCGATGATTTGCTGGAAAAATTACACAGTGCGAAGTATTTTATTACGTTGGATTTGTCGTGGGGTTACCTTCAACTTCCACTCACAGAGAAAGCCAAAAAAACACAGTCATACACGCGTGCGAGAACGAAAGAGAAAGAGATACGCGCGTCGAGTCTCGGCAGCGGGCAGCAGCAGAAAGCAGTTCTATGTAGCTGGCGCGGCAGCCAATCACAGCGCGTAGCGCAAACCGACGCTGTATAGGCACTTATACTACCAAAGTTGCGCTCGCTTGGACGGACGGACGTTCGGTTTTCACGGGTTTACCCCTCATACCAAACGCGAATATAGATGTTTCACATCAATAAAACGGCATTTATCACAGAGACATAAACAGGCCAGTTCAAGCGAGCCATGTTTTAAATCGCGAACGCCCCACGTTATTTCGCGAAGCTAATGGATATGGTGATTAGCACGGCGAGAAAGAAAGGTTTCGCGTTCAATTTTTTTGACGATATCTGTATATTTGCCGAAAATTAGGAAACTTATTAATAAACTTAGATATCATTTTATGTCAACTAGAAACCACAGGCTTACGTTGCGTCTGGAGAAATGTAGATTTGGGAAGCTCGCAATCGATTATTTAGGATATTTGCTTGGTGAGGGGATTATTAAGCCCGGAGATCGAAAAATTCTTGCGATCGAACAGTTTCTAAGATCGAGAACAAAAAAAGAAATAAAGCTATTCATAGGTCCCGCGGGATTTTTTGGGAGATTTGTACCGAATTTCGCATGCATCGCACGACCGCTTACACAAATACTTAAACATGATACGGAATTCGCGTGGGATAACGAGAAAAACGAGTCATTTTTAAATTTGAAATCGAAGCTAATTTCGAAACTAGTGTTACGACTTTATAACCCGAAAGCCGCGCGAACGGAGTTACATACTGATTCGTCGTCGATCGGATTCGGGGCGGTACTACTATCAGTCGATGCACTAGTGAAGCAGAGGCAAAGTATCACTCGAGTAGACTTGAGCTTCTAGCAGTGGCGTGGTTACTCCAAAGATTACGACCATTTTTAATCGGAATTAAATTCTATGTAGTAACCGACTGCCGAAGCTTGGTACACCTAAACACTTGGAAGACGAAAAATTCTCAAATTGCGCGTTGGATGAGTGAACTTGCCGAATTTGATCTGGAAATAGTTCATAAGCCCGAAAAATCGATGCAACACGTTGACGCGTTATCACAAGCGCTAGTAAACGACGAATTATTGAAAAATGCGATGATAATGAATATCTATTGTAAGAAGAACGAAATATTGTTTTTTCAACGCTCTGATAAAAATGTATCGTCTATTATTGATATTTTGAAAAAGAATGTGAACGCGCGAAGCAAATCTGAACGAAAATTGACGAATGATTTTATACTAAGAGACGGAATATTATTTAAAAAGTAAATCGAGGCGATAAAATATTTGAGTTATATGTATTACCCAAGAACATGAGAAAAAGTCTCGTAATTAAATATTAAAACTGCCACGGTCACAATGGTGTTGAAAAAACCACGAATATAATTCAAAAATTTCATTATTTTCAAAATTTAAAAAATTACGTTAAAGTACATATTCGAAATTGTATTGAGTGTATTTTATCCAAGAAAAAGGCAGGCCTAGGTGTAGGATAGCTTCATCCGATACCTGCTAGTCGAAGACCATTTCAAGTCGTACACACAGATTATGTAGGACCGTTCTATACATCTTCTCGAGGTCATCAATACATTCTTGGAATCATAGATAATTTGACAAAGTATTTATCTGTTATACCGGTAAAAAAAATGTACGTCTCAATCGACAGTTAAGGGGACACACCAGTGTTTATGCCTATAAATTAAAAACATGAAAATAAAGGATTACTATTGAAAATTTTTTTTTCTAATGTTAAAATATGTTTTATAGGTCCTTTTACAACAAAAAATATGTCTCTAGTTCCTCTAATTATTAAAAATCATCCATAATTCATGCATATTGACTTGTGATTTTTAAGTCATTCACTGCATGATTTTGAATGCAATTTTCACCAATCCTGATCCTTAGGGTGTCAAAAGTTTTGTAATAGAATTCTTCTCCACTTAAGTGTAGCAGATTTTTTTTAGTTATTTTTTTAATCTACTAATCTCCAAATATAGCAATAAGCGTTATTAAAATAGCTATTTTTGTAATTTTTTTGTACTTTAGTATGAAAAAATTTTCTCATGTCTTTTGTTTAAATTCTGTTACACTTAAATGGAGAAGAATTCTATTACAAACCTTTTGAGACCCCAAGGATGAGGATTTGTTAAAAATTGCATTCAAAATCATGCGGCGAATGACTTAAAAATCACAAGTCAATATGGACGATTTTTAATAATTAGAGGAACTAGAGACATTTTTTTGTTGTTAAAGGACCTATAAAAACATATTTAAGCATTCGAAAGAAAAAATTTTAATAGTAATCCTTTATTTTCACGTTTTTCATTTATAGGAATAAACACTGGTGTGTCCTCTTAAGCAATTTGACGAGTTTGTGCGTATATTCGGAGCGCCTGAACGGATAATTTCAGATAGGGGTTCAGCATTCATGAGTCATAGGTCTCAAAAATTTTGTTTATCATGGAATAAATCGTTTTTTCAATTCTTCGAGACACCCAATGGCTAATGGCCTTATAGAAAGAATGAACCAAACGTTATTACCGGCTTTGAAAGTATCTGTTTTGAATGCTATCGAGAAAGATTCGGATTTAAAATTAAAATATCGAGCACGATATTAATTTTACGGATAGTACTGCAACTGGAAAAACTCCATTTGAAGCGTTCTATGGTTATTTGCCAAGCTATAACGAAGGTTCATTTCGAGAACTTAAAAAACATTGTGAAACATATTGCAACGTATTTGGCTCTGTAAGCGCGTGCAAGTGAGAAAGTGGGTGCTTTTACACGAGTACTTCTTAAGAACGCCTTTGCGTAGTGCTCGGGTCGCTTGCTGCGCTTGCGTCGAGGTGGGCTGTCTTGGACCTACCGACACGGGAAAAATACTGCAGCTCTCGAACGACTGGTTACTGATTTTATAATAGAATAATTAGACCCAGGCGAACTTTGCACGATGAGCCTTGGCGGGTCTTTTGACACTATGTCTTACGCGCCTGAAAATTGATAAATAGGAAGGTGCGCAAGAAACTTAGATTCGGGTATCAGACTTGTAATGTTCAGTTGCAATTAATGTTATTTATTATCAAATTTTGGAAAATCAAATATCTTTCTTTATTATCGACAATTATAGCCGATTATTAAATACGAAATAGACTTTTCAACTTAAATCGTGAGTACACGCAGAGACGTAGCGATAGCTTTACAATTATCGTCTAACTTTAACCGGGAAAGACGAGCTCTTATACCGAGATACAGTTTTTTTTTTACCGGAGGTAATATGATGTGTTGTCACGCCTGAAGTCGAAACTCCCTGGAGATGATAAGAAAACTGGCTGCTCTGCACTGCTTGGCTGTGGGCTGGAAAGGACTGCTACTGCTGCTGGCTCGCCGCTAGGCTCTTCCTTCACCCTTGGTACGCGTAAACTAAATAACGAAATCGCGCACAAAAAAGGAAACGAAAATACACTTGTTTAAAGTCGCGACTAGGAGAAGAGGTGAAGGAGAGATTCAACTTGTATTTCTACGAGTTGAATCAGCGTCAGCTTCTTGTTCAGGCACTTCACAAGCGAGAATACAGATACTGGAGTATGTTCTCGTTGAGTAGCTTGTAACTAGAAGACTTTACACAAAAGCTTACGCACTCGAACACAATTAAGTGGCAGCGGTAGATTGCTTTTGTAGGTAAGGTAATTCTTCGCCACCAACTATGGTCAGTGGCAAAGAAAGATAATTGAAAAACACGAATACTTTGGGGGGTATTAGTGTTTATAAATTCAATTATCAATGCCTTGCATTGCGTCGGGGTGCTCCTTAAATAGGTCAAGGATACCCGCTCTCTCTACGCTCGATCTTCAAGTCGAGCCGCCGAGATTTTCCCACTATTTCTAGGTAAACTGATGCGCGCGCTGAAATCGCAATTAGTGCAACAGAGAGCAAATTTTGTCAATATGCGCCGATTGCTGGTGGTGGTCCGGTAGCTTCTCTCTTTCTCTCTCTCTGCTCTGCTGTGGCCGGGCCTCTGTGTACTGTAAGTGGGGGGACTCGCGAGAGTGCTTGTGCATTTGCAAATGAGCTTGGCGGAGGGGAGACGCGAGCGCGTCAAAACTTTCCTCTCCTCGCGTACTCGCGTCGAGTGCGCGCGCGTCTGCACTGTTTTACTTTTTGCCGTACTTGCAGGCGTGGGCCGAAAAATACGTTGCAATATACTCTTCCGCATGAAACACAAAAAGACATTCGACAAAAAATAACAACGGTGCAAACAAAATACAAAGAATATTATGACAAAAATCGTTACAAAAACGTAAAGTACAAAATAGCTGATATTGTTTTTATGAAGCGACAGCCAATAGCAACTGGCGTGCCTAAAAAATTGAAATTTGTGTATTCCTCCTCCCCCTCGCCCCCTCTCTCGCTATTTTTTTTTGTGGCATCTCACCAGAACCGTCGTTAGATATTACTTCGGTGAGGGCCAGGGCTAGGCATTTCTGCTACATCGGTGGTTGGTCATTTCCATACATCCCCCGTTCGTCGGACAGTGATATGCTAAGTTTAGGGGTTCAAGGACCTATCTATATTGTGTGCGTTTGCACTTGTTTCTCATTTTTTTGGGTCCGCCCCCGCTCGCTGTGCAACGCGATTGGGGGTTTTCCACGCTCCGAAAGGCGGACTAGCCAGCCATGGACCTATATATAAAGTGGAATCCGAACCACCCTGGCCCAAGATCAATCTCATCAAGCGAGAAAGTCACAAGTGACAGTTCCACGATGAGAATCGAACCCGAGGCCTTGCGACACTCTCAGATTCAGCAATTTTTTTTTAATTTTATTGTTTAATTAGATATGTGTCAGAACTACATAAATATAGAGGTATAAAAAATTATCGAAGACCTGAAACAATAGATAATATAGTAAAACTAGACTCCCAGTGGAGTTCACAGTGTCAAAAAACGTGGGTTAACAATTTGTAGACTTATCCGTAAGAAAAAAAAGGAAGACACGCAAGGGTGCACATGTCCAAACTTTAACATTAAAGTGAAAGCGATAAAAGCAGGAACAAACAGTACAACATAACCCCGTCAACAATAACAAAGTGACAAAAATAAAAAAAACAAAGAGGAGACAATCCGGATATCGCGACACAGTGCAATCAAATATGCACAATACAGTAAAAATCACATTATGAGTCAAAAAAAATAAATAAATAAATAAAATCAATTTATTTCCGAGGTTGGCACCCTCCGCCTTGTCTCTTCTCCTTGCTCTTTTCCTCACCTCTTCGAGATGAACAGCGTCCACAAGCCACCAATATTTAACAGTGTCAAGCCTTCTGAAGTCTTTGACATCACGTGGGGAAATTGACCTATCGTATTTGAGTTTTGGTACATTATGAATATCCGTCGGAATTTTCTTATTGTTGCGATGACGCGACCAGAGATAGATTATCGGAATGTTTCCTGCGTCCTGAACCAAACCTTGTGCGTCCAATTTGATAAAAGACTCAGGCGGTAACAGACCAGAAATCGTGCAATTCTCTATTTAGTTATCTTCACATTCGGTAATAGAGTTTATCATAGAATTAATGTGCTCTCTTGTATAGGCAAAATAATTTCTTGTCAGTCTAATTATAAAATTTTTAATCCTCGGAATAACAGCTGTTCTATACAGAGCCTTATTACTAATCATGTGACTATATTGTGAGCTCGCCGATCTATAAATCTTCAAACACACACGCAAGCATTTCCTTTCAAAAGCTCTCAATTTTTTCATAGTACTAGCGATTTGGTTGAACCAAATCGGTGCTCTGTACGTAATTATCGGTCTGATCAGCAGCCTGACTCCTTTACCTACTGAGCCATCGAGGCGTCTTGCAATCTGTGTATACCGAATCGCTTGTGATACTCGCAATAGGTCCGAATGATGTGTACAGAGTTAAAAAATTGAATAATTCAAAGAATATGTCCTACGAAATTACTGCGCATGTAAGCCAGCTAAAATTTGGAATGGTGGTAGTATGTTTAAAGGCGATACTGATACAGAAATTAATGTAGAATTATCAGACACAGAGAGTGAAGTTGTTTATAACTCACTCATATGTAATGATGCAATTGGCGCCGACGAAAATAAAGCAGTTTCAGAAAATTCTGACTGTGACGAAAATAGCAAAGAAAAATGTCAGTGCATTAGAAAAAAACCCGAATATTTAAATGATTATATTTTGTAATTGCATAGCATAGTAATTTAAGTTCTTTTTCGGTGTAATTCATATTATTATTTTATATAACACTTGAGTTTATTCAAAGATTGTATAAGAAATACACTCATGTTCATGTTAATCAAAAGAAAAATAAACAAATATGGATATGCATAACACAACCGCCGACTTGCACGTATGTGTGTGTACGCGTCGCATGCGTTGACCGCCAGTAGCGCCACGCGTGGTGGTCTCAGGCCCGAAAGAATCCGCGTCCGTCAGATCGCCTCGAGTGAGCGACGAGCAAGGCCGCAAGCGGCAGACGCTGTGAGATTAGACAGCTAGCTGCGAATTACTTCTTTATATTATCACTATTATTCGATTATGATTGTTAATTAAATTAATCAATAATTAACTCATCGAGTGAGTCTTGTTTTATTTCACCACCTGACATCCCATGGCTCTGATTGAACCATAAAAAATGTTTCAACTTTCTCTGTCACAATACATGTAATTTTTATAAAAACTTATAAAAAATGCATCAACGAATCGATACATATGCAGAATGTAACATTAACTGCTTTGGTGCATTTGGGCGGTAAATTATCAGTATCTTCTTGTAATATTTTGATAATGTATATTTCATAGGCAAAACCCGCTTTTAGGCATTTCTGTTTTTGCCTAGGCAAAAGCAGCTTTTGCCTAAGATTTTAGGTAATAACCGCACTTCCTGAAGAAGTTTAGGAAGTTTAGGAAGTTCCTAAAATTTATAGGCAAAACCCGCAATGCCTAAAAAAATACCGGCAAAACTAGCATTTCCTAAGGCAGTTTAGGCATTTTTGTTTTTAAATAATTTTTCATAGCACGGTGTATTGTAAAATAAATAATATCTCATCTAATAATAAATTTGAGGATGCGATTATCGAATCATGGAGCTTATCGAATATCGAATATCGAATCGAATGTCGAATATCGAATGATGAGTCGTGCGAAGCGCGCTGAATGTCTCTATGAATTGAAGTATGTGTATCGATATCGAATCAAAATCGAAATGTATAATCGGAACAGAGCAGATTAAAAAGATTGTTAATAAATAATTCGTTAACCTGATCAGTCAGAATAAAAATTCAAATAGCACATAACCCCAGGCCGAGGCGAAGCCGAGGCCGCAAAAGAAGTACTGGGGGAATACTAAGGGCTTTCTTTTCTGGCGGCTTAGACTACATACGATATTTCATATTCAGTGGTCCTATAATAGCATTTCCCTCTCTGCGCAGGCGGAGGAAA
>CACVKI010144092.1:0-19260 GCA_902732785.1 Trichogramma evanescens
GACGATACCAAATATGTAACCGAAATTGTCCTAAGACTTCTAAATAAAAACTTGGTTTTGACGCCTATCACAAAGCTTCCTCTATGAGGAAGCAATACGGGGGACTACAGCTATAGCGATTGTTAAGGGAGAACAGGAATTTGCAGCCATGTCCAGAACAAATATGGAGTACTTATACCGACTTGATTACTGGGTGCACTTGACCCACCATTTAGGAAATTACGTCAACAGAACTTTTGATGAATTATGTCTAGCGTCAGGAATCGTCGTTATTTTTGACGATTAGTTGGTTTTTTTTTTCTTTTATATTTACTCACATTGTTCTCAACATCGCTTCAATCGGCATGCATGGGCAGGATTTGTGGTTAATCGAAGCGCTGGTACAACTGCTTTTGCAGACACCTCAACGCCGACAGCAACACCACCAGCGAGGTCTGCATCGGCAACAAGATCAGCTAAAGCAACTGCCGAAGAGAACTGGCGAGTCGTCGGAAGGTCCAGGAGAAGAAGCTCGGCGACAACAACACCCGTCGCCGAGCAAGAACGTCGAACCACCGCAGCGACCGAAACAACAACTTCGCCAGTTCGTACCTACAATCTATTCGAACAATTGAACAACGTATTAGCAGACGTATTTAGGGACACGCCACGCAGAAATGCGGGTGTTCCTCGGGTCACTATCGTCCCGGGATCGAGACATACAGCGGAGGAAACGGGTATCGGCGACCGTCATCGGCCGGACCGTTCGCCTGATGTGTTAGAGCTAAGGGTGGTCAGGCGAGGACAAATATCTCCATGAGGTATTAGTTTAGGCGCTGAGGAGGTTTCGTATGCATTGGAAGGTCCCACAAAAAACGAAGTGTATTTCTACACGGAGCGAACAGAAGCGTAATTTTTACCCTCCTGGTGGGTAAAGAACGTCCAAGCGTGTCCACTGACAGTCACGCTATTGTTTAAGCATACGGCTGTAGTAACGTGACGGTAAATAGACGTGCATTTCCCGCAGGAGGGTAAAAATTACTCTTCTGTTCGCTCCGTGTATGTATTTTGACCCGCTGAATCCGAATTTTCAACTCTCACCTCGCTCAGATGGTCGAGTAAATTGTTGTTTTCGTATCAAGACAAATAAAAACAGGAAATTTTCGCCTTTTTGGGTACAATAAAATGAAAACAATTTGTTGTAGTAAAAATTCAATAGTTTGGGAGTTATAGCCGTATAAACAATTAATTTGTTTATAACAAGTTACTCGACCATCTGAGCGAGATAAGAGTTGAAAATTCGGAAAATTCTACAATAAGAGTTGAAGATTCAGCGGGTTAAAATACGTAGAAATACACTTCGTTTTTTGTGGGACCTTCCAAAGCATACGAAACCCCCTCACTTTCACATTATCTTTGATAATATATTATCCTCAAATCTGACTGACCTTTGTGTTCTAGCCGAGACCACTGTCTAGCGAGATCAGCTTTTCAACCCATTGGCCCCCCAGCGGTAAAGACGATAGTATTGAATATTGAGAAAGGCAATTTGAGTAAGAAGACATTCCGTTAGTTTCCCTAACCAGAGTATCACTCCGGTATGTTCGTTTCATGTTCGTCTAATTCGGAGGTTCACAAAAAATATCCTTATAAGCATATATCACATGTCAGCTACTTGTAGAAGTCGTGCATACATAATGTCATTATACGTTGCGCGCGACACGAATGAATTGTAGAGCTGTCAATCGTCATTAGCCGCTGACACGTATGTGCGCACAGCTAACTCGATCTTTCGAGGCAATACAGGGTACATTTTCTTCTCGGCTTATAGTACCACTTGCACTAACTGTATGTGTGTAAGTGTCGCGCGGCAACTTATCAAGATCACAGCTTGTCTCGTTATATATGTTACGCCCTTATCGTTTATGGTATACGATAAGCTACATACGTACGCATATTACGCGCATTAACGCTACAAGAGTATAATCACACACGCCGAGTATAGTATGCTGCGCGAGTGCAATAATATACTTATTTTCAATTACGGCATCGGTATATAGGTGTACGCGCGGCCCGCGAGCGAAGCGAAGGTGAATCGAGTGCATATCTGTCATTGAAAGTGCGATATATTATTGAGACGGGGGAGGACTAATTTGCCTTGTACGCGTCGCGCGGACCTATAACCGGACGAACGCCGTGCAGTTAAGCTTCGCTGGCTATTTACTCGACACAACGCGCGCCTCAATTTCGTATCGCTCCTAATCGCTACCGACTGTGTGCGTTGCGTGGTATACATATGCACATTAGGTATATATGTACGAAACTCGATGCAGCGTCGCATGCATAGTAATACGTCTCTCTGATTTATATTATCTGCTGCCTCTGTACGTACTGCCGAGCGCATAGCTTTAAAGAAGTCTACGAAGCGTATACGCATCTGTTTATAAGGACCCGATGTAACAGCAGCAGCAGCAGTAGTAGCTGCAGCTAGACAGTCCGCGCGATAAAGCTCCGTTAAACGCGTTGGAGCCTCGTGGCGCACGCGACTCACTTCGATGAGTCCTCGTCGTCGTCGTCGTCGTCGTCTCTCTCTACACATTGTACGTCCGCGTGTGCGTGCTGCATTTATTTTGCAAGGCAGAGCAGCACCGCAGTGACCTCGGCCAAGGCACACACGTGTGGTGCGCACTGCAATGGGTGCTACATCTAACGGCTATAATAGATACATATATAGGCACACGTACATAAATACGCGCATCGGAAATTCGAGAGACTCCATAAGGTCCGCTCGTGTGCGTATAGATCAGCACGTCTATATATATGCGCACTTATACAGCTCTGTGTACGCGCGTTCGCACGATTGAGTCGAGATTGAGCTTTGCCGCGGCGGCCTACATTCGCGCAACGTAGACGCATAATAAATATGAGTCGAGCGCGTATGGAAACTACGATAGGATCGAGCCATGAAACTACCAGTAGGTACATGCGTGAAAATAAACTGCACCGAGTACACCTTCCTAAATGAGATGATGTCTATAAATTATCGAATGCACCGCTCGAAAAAAAAATCGACCGGTTTATACCGAGAATCGCCGGTCCTCTCAGCTCCGCGGCTGTTCACCGGCATATACCGAGAGAGAAAGAGATCGGCCAGAGCCGTGCGTGACATAACGATGGCTATCCCATGACGTATACGTCATTAAACCCGAGACGAGTCCCGATGCGTACTATAAAATAGTTGGATTGCATAATATGCATCTCTGTATAGCGTATATAGCTCTCTGTATAGCTCGAACGAACGACCGGTTCGCGGCCCCTCCTCCTCCTCCGCTCGCGCGGATAATTCTTTTTTCTTCGTACAATTAGTCGTACGGCACGCTGCCGCACGCACGGCGTCGTCCTTTTACTCAAAGATGCATCCGCGACGCCGACGTCGCGCTTATACTGCCTATACATATATTGCATACAGAGTCACGCAGTGAAAGTGAACGAGCTGATGGCTCATTTTGCACATTCGCACATACACGGGCGCGATATACATGCAACACTTACCTCTTTCTTTCTCTCTCAACCTCAACTCCACCACCACTGCGGAATGAAGTTTATCGCTTTGTGTGTATGTGTGCATATTGTGTGTATATATTGGCCTCGTGTATATGTACAGCCGTTAAGTGGCACTACTACCGCGAGCCGCGCTTTGCGTTGTTAAAAAGGCGCGCCGCCGAATGCTCTCTGCACCGGGTACAGCATACCTTACGCACGCACTGTCAAGATATACACAAGCGCGTGTGCGTTCGAGCAATTATTAAACGCTGCATCGAGGATAATGCATTGAACGAGATCGATCGTACATATAGTATGCACACTTACCCCAGGTTCTGGGCTACTTGGCTAACTAACGTAATCTTTTATTTTATAAGGCGCTCGATGCAGCATCGCCAAGATATATGCATTGACAAAGTTCGTGTAAATTATATAGGTACACATCTCGATGTCGGTCCGCGCGCCTTATAAATCGAAGGCACCAGATAAGAAGCGCATTAGCCGCCGCGGCACACGCGCACATAACAACGAAAATTTATGACGATTTATTATCAGTTGTGCGTGACCCAATGCACGCCTGCCTTTACGTACCTGTGCGCTGAGCTCAACGAATATAATAGCTCTGAGCGCGATTATTGATTATTTGCGAGTGTTGCAGATATTATAACATATATAAATGAAAGAATGGAGCTAGCCGGAATCTAGTCGCGCAAAAACTCATTATCGCAGCTTGAGTCATAATATTGCAGTTATAACGCGATCGAACCGATTGACGTGTATGCGCGTATTAATGCATTTATATATCGCTGCCCCCCAGTGCAAGGAACGCTCCTAATGAACTTGAGCGGTAAAAATTGGGCCTTGAAACAGTAACATAGGACTGAGGCACGATGTTTTTGCCACTTAAATTTATTAAGAGCGTTCGACGCACTGAGGTGGCAATGTGTGTTACAATGTGCGCCCCGCAGGCCGTGCAATTATTAATATATGGTCCACGAAGGATCGGTATCGTCTCATCGTAAAGTTGATAAAGATAAAGCTAAATAAAGACGTAGCGGCTAAAGTTATAGCGCTTGGCGCATTCATATATAATAGCGACGAAAGCTCATGCTGCGTTCAAAGTTGATTGATATATACTCGGATCCATACTTCGCACAAACGTTTTTTTCTTCTCCTTTGGCTCTAACTTATGATTTATGCATCGGCGCTTATAAACCACTACGCGATCGCTCGTATCCAAACGGCCGATTGTTGATATCTCGAAAATTAACCAACATCCTCGGCACTTGCTGATCGCAACCATTTTATTTCATATATATTTTACGATAATTGAACATCATAATGAAGAAAAAAATGAATATTTTCGTACTCAAGAAGTCAAGAAAGTATGAAGTGGAAAAATGATGGAAGCGCGCGAGCTGGTCGGTAAGAAACGCGTGACTCTAGTAAATATCTTAAAATCTCGCTTGGCTCTCTTAGAACGTGTGTATGCCATAAAGTACCATCGTATATAACTCTTAATGGCCATTTTATTCAGGCAGTAACACCCGCTTCGACGCGAATATTTATCATCGCGCGTAATGACCATTTCGACTATTGCCGCATGCGCGATTTTGCGCTCAAATAGCCGCGCTACATGTATAACTGATCGTCCGTTTACAGGCATATACGTAATATCGGTGTAATATTTATCGCTATTATTGTATTTATTTACATAGCGATATAGGTATTAACTGCGCCGGATAGGCAAATGAATGGCTGCGATTGTTTACTTATCGCATCTGACTTTATTATTAATGTGCGGTATGTACAGATATACGAGAATATCTGCAAAAACCTGTTTATTATATACATTTTTCTTACATGGTGTTTATAACTTATAGGTGCCGGCCAAGCGGCACGCAATACACAAGTGCTGCGTGTGTGAATGTGTGTGCTTTACGTACTTTGTGCATGTTTTGTAGCTTTTGGACTCGACTCTGCAACAAGAGACAATCCAAAGTACAAAATTCGAATGGTTTTTAGGTAAAAGTAAACCCTTCAAGAAATACTCGACATTTAAGACCCAAATGATAATTTCAAATATTTTCAAGTAAATTATCATCAATTTTCTTGTTTTCGGTCATTTTTCTGTTACAATTTTGTTAAAATTATTAAATGTATTTTTGATGACCCGAAACTAATGATTCAATCGGTTCGAAAAATTTAGGCTAATTTTTGACTGCTTCAAAAACATTGATACAACTTCAAGCCTCCATCGCTAGATGGCGAGTATCTTTATCTGTAAACCTGCAAGTGTCAAAGTCAAAATAAATTGTATAAGTATGACATACAACAATAGGACTTAACGAATTTTTATGTATTAAATTTCTAAATTTATAAATTCAATTCATGTAATATTGTTCATTTCAAATGTAGAAAATTAAAAATAACTAATGAAAGTGTGTTGAAGTGTAACTATCGTGAATTTTATATAGTCAAAAATGACTATATAAAAATGTTGATAACAACGTTACATTTTTAGTATGTGACTAGTTGTACCCAAAAAATAGTCTTAACATATTGAGTATTTCTACCACGGGAATTTGTAAATTATTAAAATTATGTTGTTCTTTCAAAGAAGTCGTTGTATTGCTTTTTGAGAGATGACCGAAATCTTAGAAAAAACATTTGTTACCCTCTGAAGAATAATGATTAATGGTCTAAAATAATGGGCCTCAATACCCAATGGAAACAACTGGCCTTATGATGTTTCATTATTAAGTATCACGAGATCGCGAAATATTTTTGGGCAGTACCTGTGACCCGGAGGTGGGAAGGTCTCCTTCTAAGTGTGTAAGAACTTGATTTTTCACATTTCTGCGGGCTTATTATTCATCTCAAGCTTTCGCGCAAGCTATCGTAAGATCACGAGCGGCACCGATGTATATTTGTTTTTTGTATCATAATCGCTCCAATCCAAGATCGGCACACACGATCGCTCGTCGCTCGAGCTTTCATCGAAAGAGAGAGAGAGAGAGAGAGAGAGAGAGAGAGAGAGAGACGCTTAGCAATGTGCATACATGCGCAATTCGTCACAAGTGCGCACAGTTGACGCAACAATAGCAATTTTCGAGCCGATAGTCGCGCGTTTACGTATGTAACGCATATAGCAGTTTAGTGGGCGGCTATATTACAGGGATCGTAGCGGGACCGGTACAGCAATTCGCCTTCAATGCATCGGAACGATTAAAAACCAGCGAGATTCGAATAGCTCGCAAAACAAAAGACGAAAGGATCGGTATCGGGTACGCAGCGCATACATTTATATGCTAGGAGTTAGCTCGAGGAGACAAAATAATAACGTGCACCTGCGTGCGCGATCCGATCCGTCGTAACGCGTCTTATCTCATCATCGTCGTCGTCGTCACAGCTCGAGCCTATACGTGAAATTCATGTGCACCTCTATCGCCATGCACATTCATATGCACATGCAGCTTACGTTTATATAGACTCGCGTTAGTGCACTCATAGTTCGTCACTCGAGGGGGATTGCCGCGCGCCGTACACGGCCGATTATTATTATATTATACACATATAGGCATGTGTAGCATTACGCACGTTTGATACTACGTTTCGACGGTCGAACAATGCGTCGTTTCACTTTTGATTCGCCCATATGTGTAGGTATTTTATATACGCACACCCTTGCAGCACAAATCTCTCTTTGTACTCGAGATACACGACTATACGTACGCTGCACTGGCGCTCGTAAGACGTGTATAAAACGCGAGGCAGTAGCGATCGCGAGGTACGTCTGTAAACCTATCTGAAATGCACCAAAGTATACGTATTGCCGCGGTACAACCACGATTTGTCATGATTGCATATGATATGCCTGTATTATGTACAAGGTTTTCCGCACGAGCTGGCTTGTGCCCGGCAAAGTGGCTGCACGTGCGCTCGATCATCGACGCTCCGTGTGGCCGATGGCGCAGCTGATTCCTAATGTTCTTCCTAATGGCCCGCTGCAACAGCACAACAGTCGTGAGGGCAACATTTGCATGCTCTTGGTCGATACTTCCGATGAAAAGCTCTACGTATACATCAAGTACATGGTATATGGGCTTGTCCATTGAGATTCAGCAACTCCCCTTATAAAAATTTCCTATATAATCCCGCGAAACTCCTACAGGAATCCTATAGGATAAAGATATCCTATAGGATAAAGAGTAAGAGTAAACGTTAATCAATGCTGACGAGTTATGGAAGTTACGATCGTACGCGAGGTACGATCGGGTACGCTATCATACGTTACAAGAATCCTATAGGATTCTAGTAGGAATTTCGCGGGATCCTATAGGAAATTTTTATAAGGGTCGCACGCGCGGAACTTTTTTCGTGCGTCGATCGTAACTTCCATAACTCGTCAGAATTGATTAACGTTTACTCTTACTCTTTAATTTACATAACTCTTGGAACTCTTTAATTTACAATCAATTTTAGATTGTTCTGCTCAGGTTGATTACCGCATTTTTCAATTGTGGTTTCTTCATTTTCCAGTACCTTAGTCAAAACGTGCACATCTATATCAGCACGTCTATAACTCTGTTTAAAACTGACCAGTCTAACCTTTTCTTTTACTACTGGATACATTGCCATTTCTAGATACTTAATGCTTACTTTTGTTTTTTTTTTTAAATTACAAGGCAATTCCAATGGTTGCATCCATGTTTAAAGCTCAGCTTTCAAGGCCGTTCATATTTAGCAATTATGATTTAATATTCTTATCCATATTATTATTGCCGGTAATCACGTCGTCTGCATTTTTCAATGTATTTTTATACATATCTAAAGGAACTGGAGAATTTTTTATTGATATACCACGATTAATTGAATTGACCTTTTATACATCCCGAGACGCAGTGTCACTTGATACCTTTGATGGAACTTGTTTGACACTATTGCAGTTTAATGAACTCTCCTGTTTCAGTTTGTGCACTTCCAAGATCTCATTAGAAGGCGAAGGGATAATATTTTATAAAAGGAAAAATAATTACGAATGATAGGAATGATAACTATGAATAAATAATTACCATATTAATTTGAATCTTCATGCATACTATTTGTATCATCACCGGTGTTTGTTATGTGATGAAAATGGCTTTTCTATCAAGCCTGCATTAGAGTTTGCATCATCCTTATCATCACGAGGCCAATATTGTGGCAAAGAGTAAATATTTTCTAAAATTATATTAATTATTTACAAAATTAATTTAAAAAAATCTTTCATTACCAGGTTAAATTTTTTTTAAATAATTAAAATGTCCATCGATTATATACCAGTGAAGGTCAATAAAACTTCATCTGCGGAACCTTCCACTTCAACTTTACTAGTGTCTATGGATTCATCAGTTTTTATTCTATGTATGATGACCGAATTGCCAACAGTTTTTCCGAAAATACTAATTTCCAAATTTTGGCTATTTACGCTGTCTCGGTCCATGTATTCTGCATAATCGTCCTGAGATGTTAATTCTTAGTCATTTTCCATACTACTATAAAAATCCCAGTTTTGCATACCTTCATCCCAATTTTTAAGCTCGGAATCAACGATTTTATTTCTCATTTTGGCATGTGCGACTGCACTGCCCCATTCATTTTCCGCTAAACATCTAAAAATGCAAATTTCATCACTTTTCATCCATTTTTCTCGGTACAAATTTTTATCATGTACATTTGTACTCTTAAAAAAGATATTTGTGAACTTCTTAAAAAATATTTTATTTTATTTCATTTTTGTACTGTTCATGACAATTCATATGTTTTCTTAAATATTATTTAAAAATTGTAAGAATTCTTTCTGAATATTTTTTAGTTAAAGTTTTGAAAGTTAATAAATAAATTTATTTCAAAGCACAATTGTGTATGAATTATACAGTAAATATTACAGTATTTGTTGATTATAACAGAAAATCTTTATTGAATCCTAGTCAAATGGTTACAAATCTTGTTTCACAAGTTATCTAACACATAGCGTAATTGAACATTATCAATGCTAAAAAAATGAAGTGAAAACGTAAAAAAATAATGAAAAAGAAAATAAGAATGAGAAGACGAAGATCATCATGTACGCTATACGAACATACCTTTTATCTTTTATCTCTTATAATCATATAAAATTACATGTACCAGAGATAAAATTATTGTATAGGTACAAAAAGGAATTGTAATTTTATAATTCTATCTGGTCATCAATTACCTCAATACCCTTCAAATCTATTACTGGGTAGTATTGTTCAATAGCTTTCAATTTTTTTTTTGGCGCCGTTTATTGCTCTGTTTGCATAATCATTAATTTTACTTATATTGTAGCTTATTACAGATGAATTATCATGATAAAAATTTGACATATTTTCAAAATGATTCTGAACCGCGAGCTTTTTATGCGGGATCAGTTCCGGTAGAGTACCGGTACTTATTGATCTTGCTACGCACCTTTGAGCCAATGTATCAAACCCCCGCACTGCATAAAACATATTAGTACAAAAATGTGAAGGTTCTTTCTTCTTATATGCATCTTCAACTGATCTGATACTATTCGTATATAGATACGTCGGGTTTTCAAAATTTAGCAAGCATAGCATAGCAAACTTCGCCAGTCTTTCCGCATACCTATAGTTAGAGTGATGGGTAAAATTACCTCAGAAAGTTTAGTTAATGAAATTCCAAGTGAGAAAGATAGGATTCAGTGGTTTATTTAACTATGCTGTCAGATAATTATCAATAAATGACAATGAAATTATAAAAATATTATGAAATAATACTTGATCTTATTGGAGATATTCCATTGTGAAACAAGAACCTAAAAATGTGTCGCTTATTGGAAACGATTTTAAATTGATTGACAAGAAGCCCTATCTTAAAAACTTTCAACTTTTACTATTTCCACGAGAAAATTCAGAAAGTGTTGATAATTATAAATATATAAATCATACTGTAATTATGCGTAACTCGTATTTAATTAAAGTAAATGAAAATCAAGAAAGTGAATTTGATAATAAAATAGATGTATAGTTTTTATATTATATTTAAAAGCAATTATATTTAATTATATAATATATAGTATATAATTATATAATATATAGCGTATATATTATAATTATATTTAAAAGCGTGAAGCCCAATTTTGATTTGTTAAACGCAAAAAACGGTTAAAACATATTTAAAATAAAAACCACGAGAGAAGTGAAGAAAGACATTTATGTTGCTGATTTATTGAATTTGAATCTTGACTGTGAATTTATCGAACAAAATAAAAGTAGAAAATTGACCAGAAAGAAGAACAACGAATACAATCTCAAAGTAAATATCGATACAATGCATAAAAAATCATTATATGTGATATTTGCGGAAAAGAATTATCAAACAAGTGTTCTCTAAAAGTCAACATCGAGTCACAATAAACTCACTCATTTATGTGATGTATGTGGCAAAACATTTGCACAAATTTGCTCTCTAAAACTCCACTTGAATACTATCCATTATGGTAACGCATATGCATGTAAATTTGTGGAAAGAATTCACAACGAAAGGTAATCTCAAAAAACACATTGACGGGGTGCATACTAGTATCGCAGCTATGAATACAATACATGCAATAAGTCATTTACTCAAACGAGCAGTCTCCGAACCCACATAGATACGATTCACAAAGGTAGGACATATGTGTAATATATGTGGAAAGAAATCCACAACAAAGGGTAATCTCCAAGCCCACATTGATACGGTGCATCGTAATATCCCTTATCCATGTGATGTACGTGGCAAGATATTTACACAAAAAAGCAGTCTCCAAACTCACATCAATGCGATACACAAAGGTGTCACACTGTGATATTTGTCGAAAGAAATGCACAACAAAGGGCAACCTTAAAAAACACATTGACGAGGTTCACACTGTTATCGCCAATCCATATAATACACGCAGAAAATCATTCAAAAAAAACATAAGTTTCAAAACTCAAATCGATGCAGAACCACTTGGTATTGATCAACCGTATAATACTCGTGGAAAAATATTCAAACTCAAAAGCACTCTCCAATCCCACATCGATTAAGTACATATAGGCGTTAAACGTGCATGTGACAATTTCGGAAAAATTCAAAAGTAAGAATTATCTCATCCACATCGACTCAGTGCATAATAATATACACGCGATGTGCGCGGAATTTTCAACTAATAATTATATTGTGATATATTCTCATTGTGTAAAAACAATGTTTAAGTATTATAAAAGTTAATAAATGATTGAAGAAAATGAACCGCATTATTAATTTTAGGCTATTATAAAATGTTTAACCTCTTAAATTGATATGAATTTGATAATGTTAGTTACTTTTGAGCTCGCTTTGCTCACCCTAAATCCTAAAAGCCTTATTATTTCGCGACATACTATACGTCTATCAGAACTGAATCATTGAAAACTGTAGACGCTATTGAGAACATCAATTTTTTATAAAAGGTTTTTAGTTGATCCCACGTTTACTATGAATATAGATTTTTTTCTAAGGCATTTTTTTCAGTGCAGTTTAACAATTACCAAAAATTTCACCATCTTCATGTTATTTTTGTGAATCTTAGTAAAATCCTCTGTAATTGGGTCAATGCTAAAAAAAGAGCGCAAGAGAAAAGTCTCGGACAATTTCGGTAATAACAAATACGGCAAAAATTGTATTGTTCGCGCATTTATCCATGCTTCTGAAATCGTATTGAACAATTATTAGCATTCAATACATGCATCAAGTGAAAAATATTTCATTCGTTCTTTTAACTTTCAATTTTTAGCCCTTATGATTTGTACAATTGCTCGTTTTAAATTAAAGAAATAAACAAGCATCTTTAGAAGTATTTTTCCCGAAATATATCGGCAGAATTAATGTAAAGCAAAAAAAAATCGTAATTTGGGCTTATCTTTTGACGTATATGCGACGGCTACGATTATTACTGATGCTACGATAAGTCAAATTTGCCGCGTGGGCGTAGATGCGGCGCAGTCTCTCACACTTCGGTAACTCGTTATCACTCGTGAGTCGTGACGCCGTGACGTGAGCCGTCTGTACACGGTATAGTGAGAGACACACTCCACTCCACGCCGCTTACATATATATAATATAACGCAGACGTCGAGAAACTACGAACCACGTGTTTACGGTTATACTATATATATAAGCTATACGTTCGATTAGCTGGTGTAAATACCTACAAAAGCGACACACGTGTGCAACTACCTATGAACACTGGTTGACACTTGAAGCTATATAGAGGAGAAAAGTTTTGCAAAGGAACCATAGCAGTTGCAGCATCACATTTCTAACCTATACAACAGGTGTTTTTATTTGTCTGTGTGACGTGCAAGTGTTTACAAATTATTTGCATAATATAGTACGAGTCTGCATTTTAAATCGAAGTACAGTATTGGTTACTCGAGGCGTAAAACTTCAAACATTCAAGGTCGTAAAGCATAGCGAAGAAGACACAATGAGGTATGATTTTTGAGTGTGTCATTATATGTCATAATATTTTGAACAATTTCTAATGAAACCCGATTATTCTTCAGGGTTAAACAAGAGCCGATGGGTACCTTCACGAATGCAGCTGACGAATATGTTTCCAATTTGACTGAATCTGAAACATTGCCATTTCATAAATCATCGGTGAGTTCAATGATTTAAACTATGTTCTGTTTTTTCACTATCAAAAATTATAACACAATTTTATCAATTTTACAGGACAATGTAGATGAAAATGTGTTTATAGACTTTGAGTGCAAAGATGTTAAGCTTGAACCAAAGTGTCTATCGACAACCATCTGTAAATCTGAGTATAAAAATATTCAACCAATAGTAAAAAAAGAAAACAAAGATCAGACAGATGACACTAATGAAAATGTACTTATTGATTTTGAGTGTCACAATGTGAAACCTGATCCAAAATCTTTATCGTCAACCATCAAATCAGAGCATTCAAGCTTTCATTCTATTGTGAGAAAAGGAAATAAAAATCCAACTAACTTGAATGGAAAACGTCTCATAATTTTGATAAAAAAAGGATTTGATTATGACAATAACTGTCAATCCCATGTGAGCTCTGGCTTCAAACTAACTAATTGTGAGCAAATTCAACATTGTAAAGAAAAAAGATCGTATACATCAGAATCGTGTCAAGAAACATACACAACAAGAGCAAATCGGAAGAAGTATGATTGTGAAAATTGTCCCAAATCATTTAGAAGTAGACGTAATATTATATCTCACATAAATGAAGTACACATTCGTAGTAAATCCTATGAATGTGAAATTTGTCACAAGTCATTCGGCCGCCAGAATACCCTTACAATTCATAAGAATACAGTACACGATCACCTCAAACCGTTTAAATGTGACATTTGTCACAAATCATTTGGACTAAAACAACACCTCCAACGTCACGTGAGCGCAGTACATGATCTTAGCAAACCCTTCAAGTGTAATGAATGTTCCAGAAACTTTGGATACCAGTGTCAACTTAAAAGGCACATAAAAGCAGTACATGATCTATGCAAACCCTTCAAATGTGACTTCTGTGACAAATCATTTGCAAGAAAAAGTAGTATGAGAATTCATGTAAATGCAGTGCATAAACTCAGCAAACCCTTTGAGTGTGATATTTGTAAGAAAACGTTTGCCCACAAAAATTCAATCAAACTTCACATTGCTGGAATACATATTCGCAGTAAACCTTTCGAGTGTAAGATTTGTCATAAGTCATACGAACGTAAGAATTACCTTGTCAGTCACATAAATGGAGTACATAAAAAGGGTAAAACCTTCGATTGTGACAAGTGTAACGCTAAATTTTCATATCAGCAAGGCCTCTATGAACACAAACATACAGTGCATGGTCAAAAATCTTTTGAATGCAATATGTGTCACAAGTCATTTTACTTCCAGGGTAAGCTAACAGCTCACATAAAATTAGTACATGATCTGAAAAAACCGTTTGAATGTGATGTTTGCTTCATAAGATTTGAAGAGAAAAAAAAACTTGAAACTCACATTAAAAGAGAACACATCAAACCATTCCCATGTAAGATTTGTGACAAAGCATTTAGCAATAACGGTAACCTCAATAGGCACAAACTAGAGAAACATTCTAGTAGCAAATCTGTTAAAAAATGAGATTATTCTCTAAAAAATTAGAGGCAATATATTTATATTTACATAATTTTCATAGTATTTGAAAAATGTTGACATAAATATCCTACATAATTTTATGAAAAAACTTGGCAGTATTTTCAACTGTTATCAGTTTTATGTTGATCGTGAAAAGTCCCATATTTTGTACAGAAATCATATATAATAAATGACACGTCTATCTTTAATAAAGATTCTTTATAGTATAATTTGAATATTTTTGATTTTTCAACATCTGGTCTACATCCCCAATTTCTCAATTGATGTTTTTTTATAACATTTTAAGTTAAATTGACGCTTGTCAAGTGAAAACCTCGAATTTGATTTTGTATATTATTAATGGATCATATATATATTATATGTCTGATTCTCTCGAATCTCTCTGTAACACTCTATGTAAATATATATGCTAAATAAACGAAGTGTATATACCTTGCAAGAGGTCCAATACACTATAATAAAAAAAAAAAAAAAAAATTAATGGATCAATATTCACGAAAAATTGTGAACCATTTAAATACTTATTTTTTTCATCTTAGTGGAATACTCTTTAATTGTATCTATGTTTAAAAGAGAGCGATAGAAAAGAGTCTCTAACAATTTCGACAATGTTGAATGCGTTTCTGAGACTTTGATGAACAATTATCGACTTTCGTTACACCGCGCTTCAAGCGTCAATTGAAGTCGAAAATTTGACCTCGAATTTCGAGGATTCGTTACAGAATTGCTCATATGTACACAATACAGGACGTGTTGTATAGGACGTACAAAATGCTGCAGTGCATCCTCTCGCGGTCACGAGCACGCCGGCGATCTGCCGCTGCCGCTGCATAGCTATATATATGCATGTAGATTAATTGCTAGCGATCGGTCCGGTGCACGAAAATATGATCGGCAAGTTTTGCAGGCACATTAGCCGCTCGGCGATCGGCCGGGGCCTTTAATAGGCGTTATTTGTTTCCCACAATCGGCGGCCACTACTCTGCGGCTCTGTGTGTACCTAATACATAATAATAATCGCGCGCGATTCGCCACGCGCGGAGCCCAACGTCTATTATCCATACACTGCTACTGCGCTATAATCGCTCGCGCGTGTGTATGTGGAGCTATTAGCTGCGTGAGCACTGCACCTACACATTAAGGTGTATCGTAGCCAGCTTGCGCAACACGTGCGTACCAGACGCTGCGTGTATCAGGCTCTCTTTGTACATCGAAACGGCCGTGTACGTCGATTTTATGTATAGAGACCGATCTCGACCGATCGTGTATGTTAATGCGCACATACGTGCGTGCATATGCACGACGAGCTTTACATACACGACTGCTGCACGTGTTTTAAAAAATGACTCTTAAGCTCGCTCACGCGTAGGTATCTTTGGAGGCCCCGGCGCGCGCACGAGTCTTAACTCGCGAAAGCAATTAAAGGATAAATAAAAATCCTGCGCGTATCGATACAGGCTGCTCGAGCTCGTACGCGTGTGTCAATTTGAGTAAGTCGAGTCAGTCGCGCTGCCGAACGGTAGCCGGGGCACGAGAGCTCCGGTAGCTCAGGTAGTACCTATTAAACGATACATATATATTGGCATTAGAGCGGCTACGCGATCGGCATTTATAACTACTACTATCGTCATTAGCTGCACACAAATACATGCAGTATGTAGCTGTAAGCCATACATAAAGAGCTACAGATCACGCGCGCGGAGGAGTGTAAATCGTGACCGCAAGACGAATCGCTTCTCCGACTCGTAGTATTATAGCCGGTGCACTGTAATATACCTACTCGATCGACCTGCTCCAAGTCTCTTACGTATATTACAAGTACGCCGAGTTCGTAAACACGAGGGCAGCAGCGGATTGTTTTTGTCCGCACAGCTGCAGCAGCGAAGTACTTTATAAGCTTCACGTGCGTCAATCGCAGGTCCACCATTGACAAGATCGATCGGTCGCGCGACGTATTTATGCGTATTCGTACAAGGAAAATAGATGGGCCAGAGCACTCAACGCTCACATAAGTAAGACTAATTAAAAACCTCGACCGAGCTACTTATAAACTCGCGCTAACTAAGCTCAATCTGCACAATCGTACAGTATATATAATAATGTCAGATCGGGGATACGGCAGCAGCGGCAGTCGCAAGACGCATGTAATATAAAGTATATAGATACGCGAGCGTCAAGTCCAACTTAAAATTCGCAGTCTGATGAGCTAATAAAAGCCGCGCTAAGCGCGTATAAACGCAGGCTGTTAAGACTCTAGCATGTAATGTAACGCGCAGCGTCAGCGAGCTGCTCGTTATAACGCGAAATTCGTGCACAGGTTGAAGAATAATTGCTCGACGAGAGGCACTAACTTGTGTGCGCGTCCGTCCGTCTCCGTGCGTGTATCTGATATAGGTGGAGGGCATCTCTTTCTCTCTGCGCTCAGCTGCGAGCTCTGGACTTTGTGCACGAGTCGTTGAGCGTGTAACGTACGTCCAGTGCGCGCAGCAGCGCTGTTGAAAAGCGCATTTCCACGTCTCGCTACGGGACGATGTATGCCGCGTAGCTGCTACCACTACGACTGCGCGTATCACTCGACAATATCCTCCGTTAATTTAGCCCTGCGCTGCGCAGCGAATCGCATATTATGCGCGCTGTACCTTTGTACACACATACACATGCACACACAGAGACAGACATAACAGGGCACTGTAAACGCACGCGTATATCTTTTTCCGCGCATCTTTATTGCCTAATCGTTTCTCTTTATCCATGTGCGATGCTGCTGCTGCTGCTGCTGCTGCTGCTGCAGTTGGGCTCCCACTCGAGGTATATAGTTTACCTAGGCAGCTCGCGCGGGACCAGGCTTATACATGCGCACATGCACAAGAGAGCTGTATTATATGTGCGTATAGGTCGTATATACGTGTGGATATCGCAGCGCCGCGGCGATGATTTATATCTATTCGTCGAGCGGCTCTCCTTTCCCTTTGCTCGCGAATTTAATGGCCGCTTATGTTTCTCGTAAAATAAGCCACGAGGCAGCTTTAATTAAACTATCCCGAAAATGGTCGAAAAATACGATAATTATATATCCTATACAGAATTATATACGCAATGATCCGCAAGCGCAGCAGCAGCGGCGGCAGCAGCTTTGGCAAATTGTTATTTTACCGATGCTCGCGCTTATTAATTTTGAAACGTGTACACGCGTAAATGTTCCTATCTATCGAGAATGGAAAAAGTTGCCAACGAGTATTTTTTTTTTCATTCAATTTTTTAATTTTTGCCGTACGGGCCGCGCGCACTTGTAGTACGCGCGTCAAGTGATTTATGCGAATTATGCGCCAGCTTTTATAATAAGCGCGGCATCGCAATATTCGCGTACATAGGTAGAGTCTACTTCTGCTGTACAAAATCGTACAAGGTATATAAGCCATATAATAGCCAGTTATACTGTCAGCTCGCTGAGAAAACCAAGTATTAATTTTAAATTATCCCCCTAAAGGTTTTTGCTCACGCGCTCGAGCTTATAATTGCGCAGCCAACTGTCTCGCGCTCGCTGCACGGACTGCAGCTGAACGCTTAAGCTCGAACATTGATACGTGCAACTGCCTTGTCTGAGAGAGAGACAAAGAGAAAGACGTGCCGAATCGATCAAATATATCGTTTAATGCACGTATTATCGTTATCTTCGGTCCCGCGATGCTTCGAGGGCCGCGAACTTGTTCCGATTACAATTGCACACGCGGGCCAAGGTCGACCGCCCCGCGCGCGCCCGGAGGATGCGATCTCGCATCCTTGCCGATTTTTTTTCGTAAACGCGAGTTGCGAAATATCGACGCACGATGGTATAATTCGGACTCGACTCGCGGTTATATTCGTTACGTTGTATACCAGTTTGACGATCGGTATAATACGCGTGTAATAGCAGTATACATCTTGCTTTTCATGTAAAACGTTATGACGTGCATGCACGTGAACAAGTTTGTTATACAGGTACACAGGCTGCAGACCGCGAAAGTCAGTCGAAAATGGATATAATGTAACGTCGGAGCGTATTCGATCATCGTCGTCGCGCTCGTATATAGCATCTTCTCCGCTTTAGCTCGATCAGCGATCGATGTAATATACTTGCGTTGCTTTATTGTGCATATGTGTAACTTATATCCCGAAGCTGGTCTTACGCAACTTGACGGAGTATGCATCGTGTAATATTGTCCAAATACAAGTTTCATTGTTGCACTTTTTATACGCCGTACAAGTGCAGGGTGTATATAAATATAGGCTTTGGGACGACGATCGTCATCTTCATGCCAGTATAGGTGATAAGATCGTCGTTCTCTTTCATCGTTTTTTTGTTCTCGAATGAAATCGGTAATTGCGTTGCGCCATTGCTCTCGCGGTTAATCAAAAATCATACTCGTCTTCTCCACTTTCGCAGTTCCCTCCCTGCGCAGCTTCATTTTCTTTCTCTCCCAAGTGTAACACGTCACTTTGCCATAAATCGTTGTTTACATTCGCGTCTTACAGAGAGCGCAAAAA